>VZTT01052572.1:4716-18300 GCA_013400855.1 Buphagus erythrorhynchus
TGGAAGGGACCTTGAATGTGAGCAGGCAGTGGCAGGGATGTGCTTTAGGAGGGATTTGGGATGTTCTCCATGGGGATGAATGCCAGGTCTGTGCATCCTGACTGATTCCATGCTGTGTCCCACCCCTCTGCAGGAGAAGTGATCAAGCTGACAGATGTGAAGGATTTCTCCTTGTCCCTGTGGCTCATCTTTGTCATCTGTGTCTGTTACTACGCTGCAGTTTTCCCTTTCATTGGCCTTGGCAAGTAAGTGCCCCTCACTTTTCCAGCAATTCCCTTGGAATCTGGCCAAGCTTTTAACCAAAATGCTTAAAAACCTCACATTTATCAGCTGAGCCTTGTGGGAGTTGCCACTCTGAGCTGTCAGAACTCAGGAGCATGAGGAATGTTTGATTTCCTGATTAAAACTGGACACAGGTTTAAAGCATGATGGTGGGGTTTGGTGTCCTGTAGGATTCCTTCCATATTTACATCCCAATATCTCATTATTTGGGTTAAATGTTGGTTATGGCCTTTCTGTGTTTTCCCCAAACTATAATCTGAATGATCCTTAAATTAAAATCTGTGGAGTCTGATAACAAGCTTCTAAATTAACTATAAACGAGAATATGGGATATTTATGTCAAGGCTCTGTTTAATTTTTTTGTAAATGAGGTTCTCATGTCTTTGTCTAACTTAATTTTGATTTCACATCCTTCAAGTCTGCATTTTCCTAAATAGTTTTTTTCCTTCCCTCAGGGTTTTCTTTATTGAAAAATTTCGATTTTCTCCTCAAGAAGCCAGTGCAATTAACAGGTATCTTGTGATGGATTTAATAAGGAACACTGCCAGGTTTTAGGATGTATTTTTGGGCTCTGGGCAGGTGGGAAGAGATTTGGGATCTCCTGTGAGCTGCATTTAAGTGGAGAAATAATTTCACATGACCTAAGGAATAACTGGGAAACGTGGATGTGTTTGTTATTAAAAATAGATGTTCACACTGGAAAGAAAAAGGGTTTTACTTTAGTATTTAGTGATTCTGAAGGGTTTTGTTCTAGTACTTAGTGATTCTTTTCTGAGTGATAAAAGTAGATTATTAACAACACCAAAGGAACTCAGTTTTGGTAGTTTGAAAATGAATTTGTGTTGTGGCCAAAGCCCAAAGCAATAAAACCCCACAAGAAAAAGCTTGCTGAGCTCTGTCACTGCTTCCTGGGATGCTGAGCACTTTAATGCTTCCAACTTTTCAGGAATTCTGAATTACTGGGATTTTTTGGGAGGTGTTTTTATTTTTTCCTCTGACCTCAGAGTTTCCAGAGGACTCTGGGAGTGTTAAATCTTGGATTTCTCTCTCCTGCAGCATCGTGTACATCATCTCAGCCCCCATGTCCCCAGTGTTTGGCCTTCTGGTGGATAAAGTTGGCAAGAACATCATCTGGGTGCTGTGTGCTGTGCTCACCACTCTGGCCTCACACATCATGTTGGCCTTCACCTTCTGGAACCCCTGGATAGCCATGGTAACCTCACCTGCTGGGGTCTGCACCTAAATGTGAATCAATAATCAAATATTCGGAACCTCTGGATAGCCATGGTAACCTCACCTGCTGGGNACCACTCTGGCCTCACACATCATGCTGGCCTTCACCTTCTGGAACCCCTGGATAGCCATGGTAACCTGCTCTGCTGGGGTTTGCACCTAATGTGAATCAATAATCAAATATTTGGAACCCCTGGATAGCCATGGTAACCTGCTCTGCTGGGGTCTGCACCTAAATGTGAATCAATAATCAAATATTGGGAACCCCTGGATAGCCATGGTAACCTGCTCTGCTGGGGTCTGCACCTAAATGTGAATCAATAATCAAATATTGGGAACCCCTGGATAGCCATGGTAACCTCACCTGCTGGGGTCTGCACCTAAATGTGAATCAATAATCAAATATTTGGAACCCCTGGATAGCCATGGTAACCTCACCTGCTGGGGTCTGCACCTAAATGTGAATCAATAATCAAATATTTCTTTCATAAATAGAAAATGAGCAGTGGGGTTGGCACTGAATTATTCTGGGTGTTGTGAGGTGGAAAAGATTTTTTGGGGGTCAGCACAGAAAGTGTAAAACTCTCAGTTTCTAAGAATCAGGGAAGGGCAATATTTGCATTTCTTGGAGTTTTAGCTCAGAGGTGTCTCTGCTCTAACCCTGTGTGTGTGTCCCTTGTCCCCAGTGCCTGCTGGGTGTGGCCTATTCCCTGCTGGCCTGTGCCCTGTGGCCCATGGTGGCCTTTGTTGTCCCTGAGCACCAGCTGGGAACTGCCTATGGCTTGTGAGTATTTCCATGGATTTGTGTCAGTGCAGGGCTGGAGCAGCTCTGGGATTGTCCAGCCTGGGGAGGAGAAGCTTTGGGGTGACCTGGAGAGGGGCTGGGGACAGCACACAGGGTGTGCCAGGGGGCAGGGATGGATGGGATATTGGGATATTGGGATGGAATTCCTGGCTGGGATGGGATTCCAATGAAGGGAGCCTGAAAGAGCTGGAGAGGGACCTTGGACAAGGAGCTGGAGTGCCAGGACAAGGGGGAATGGTTTAAACTAAAGCAGGGGAGATTTAGATGGGACATTGGGAAGGAATTCCTGGCTGGGAGGGTGGGGAGGAGCTGGGCTGGAATTCCCAGAGCAGCTGTGGATCCCTGGATCCCTGGCAGTGCCCAAGGCCAGGCTGGAGCAGCCTGGGACAGGGGAGGTGTCCCTGCCATGGGCTGGGGGAGCTTTAAGGTCCTTTCCACCCCAAAGCATTCCCTGATTCCAGCACTCTTGCAGCACTGAAGCTGAGCAGATCCAGCCCATTCCAGGGGTGGAGCAGCAATTCCTGGCTGCTCTGGGGATGTGGGTTTGGGACAGAGCCTGAGGCTGGGGGAGGAGCAGGAACTTTCCCCTGTCCCAAGAAATGAGGGAAGGAGCATCTCCCATCAGCTCAAGTGTCACTGAGGAGCTTTTCCTGAGGAAATCCAAATCCATTTTCCTAAGAAAAGAGCTCAGTGGTGTTCCTGCTCTGTCCCAGCATGCAGTCCATCCAGAACCTGGGCCTGGCAGTGATTGCCATAGCTGCTGGCATGATCCTGGACACCAGGGGATACCTGTTCCTGGAGGTCTTCTTCAGTGCCTGTGTCTGCTGTGAGTGGGGACACTGGGGGTGGCTTCAGGAAGTTTCACTGGGGTTTTTGGCTTCATATTTCCTGGAAAACTGAAATCATTCCTCTTCTAGAGGTGTCAGTGTTGGGATGAACTCAGAGCCAGTGAAGTGCTTGGGGTTTCCTAGAAGTGTGAAGAGTTTCAGTGTTTAAAAAAGGGAGTGAAAGTAGACAAATAACTCTTCTAAAGTGAAAACTACAAGTTTAAAATTAAAATCCTTTCTGAATTACCATGTGCTGGGAGCACAGGGAGATTCACAAAAGCAGGAAACTCCTCTGAGTTACAACTACCATGAAAATCTTGGCTGTGGGTTAAACCTGTTCATTTATTGTCAGATAAATGTCTAGAACTGTCCCTTTCCTTTTGCAGTGTCACTGATAGCTGTGGTCATGCTGTACTTTGTGAATCACCTCTCAGGTGAGTCTTTGCAGCTTCTCTTTACCTCAATTTCTACTTCTGTAAAATCATTCTTCAGATTTCTCAGTGCTCTGAGAACTCCTGTGGGGGGTTTTGATACCAAAGCCACAAAAATCCCAGTTTTAAAGGTCTCACATTGCTGCTGTTACAGGTGGTGATCTCAACTGGTCTGCAAAGAAAAGGGCAAAACTGCAAAAAGCAGCTGCCTCTGAGTAAGTACAGAGCCAGGAAATGTCCTGAAGGGATTAAGGAGATCATTTCTCCAGTCTGATTTCTATTGGATTTATTTTTCTTAGCAGTGTTTGAGGATTTCATATCCCTGCCTCCTGTGAATCAATATTTGAGGTTGCATTATCCAGGTGTCCTTTCCTGGCACTTTTCCTCTCTGTTTGCCTTTATTTCAGTGGCCTCACAACTGAAATGGGGTAGAGGATGTGGTGGTTGGAGTTCAAATCACAGTTTGGGGTCAGATCTGCCACAGATTTGGGATGTCCCAGTCCTGTTTGTCACCCATGTGTAACAATTCCAATATTTCCATGGATTCTGTGGGATTTGGGATGTCTTAGTCCCATGTTTGTCACCCATGTGTAACAATTCCAGGGATCCTATGGGATTTGGGATGTCCCAGTCCTGTTTGTCACCCATGTGTAACAATTCAGGGATCCTATGGGATTTGGGATGTCCCAGTCCTGTTTGTCATCCATGTGTAACAATTCAATGTTTCCATGGATCCTGTGGGATTTGGGATGTCCCAATCCCATGTTTGTCACCCATGTGTAACAATTCCAGGGATTCTGTGGGATTTGGGATTTCCCAGTCCCATATTTGTCACCCATGTGTAACAATTCCAGGGTTTCCATGGATCCTGTGGGATTTGGGATGTCCCAGTCCCATGTTTGTCACCCATGTGTAACAATTCCTGGGTTTCCATGGGTCCTGTGGGATTCGGGATGTCCCATCCCAGTGTTTGCAGTAATTCTTGTCCCCTGTTTCTTTCAGAAAGGAAAGTTGAGTAGCAAAGCCCAATCCTGAGGTGGGAGCCCTTCAGCACCTCCCAGCTGCACCAAGGAGAGTTTAGGCTGCTCTGTAATTCCTGCAAGATCCATTCCTGGGGCTGCCTCAGCTCCTGCTTTGTCTTAACAACAACAAAATTCCTTTTTTTTTTGCTGGGGTGAGGGCCCTGGCTGGAGTAAAACCTGAGCTCAGACCTCCTGTGCTCACAGGGTGGAGCTTTCTGATCAAAATCCATTCTTTTTTTTTAATTCTCATCCAGAGCTCACACCAGCTCACTGCTGCTGCTTCTGTCACTGTCTTGATGCAAAAACCACTTTTTAAATGTATTTACAGCTTTGGGTTTGTTTCCTTTCAACACAATGGAAAAAGAGCCACAGATGCTCAAATGGACTTTTTTTTTGTAGGAGATTTCTGAATTCTGGGACTGCTGAGCAGTCTTTTATTGCCTTCTCCATTCTCTTTGTATTGTAATGTTTATTTTAAGGGATGAAAGTTTGTTTAATAGATATAAAAGTTGTTACAGGAGCTCCCTGAGCACGTTGTAATCTGAAAAACCATAAGGTTTCTCTTTCTACTGAAATCTTGGAATGAAATAAAAAAAAAGGAACCTGCAGAAATCAGCCTCTCTTTTTCTTTACACTGAATTACTGACCCCTGCACATCTCAGGGTCATTCACCTGATACCCCAAAACCTTTCCTAGGTATTAAAACAACAATATTAAAATACTAAATAATATTCCAGTAAGAATTCCCTGCTTGGCAGGGTTTTCCCTCAGGGCAAACTTCTCTTGCCACTTTTCTTTTGCAGAGCAGAAGAGCAGGAGAGGCTCAGACGGCAGAACGAAGATGATTTGGCAAAATTGCTGCCAAAAGCTGATGCCTTTAGTTTAAGGAATAAATACCTGTCCAAACTTGGAGCTCAGGTATCACTAACAGGGGTTCATAGATGACTTAAAAACCAGAATAATGAGGGGTTTGTTTAAAGAATTTGGCTGTTTTTAACAGCCAGCAGCTCCACCTCTGAGTGAAATTCCTGGGATTTGTTCTCAGAAAGAAATCTCCCAGTATTTAAAAATCTAATGAAGGAAAGGAATCAAAGGCTGGCCCACCTCAGAAGTTGAGGAATGTCTTGATTTTATTTTTTTGCAGCTCCCAGCTCATTACTCCTCCTGTTTCTCAACCCTGGCTCACAGAAGTGTGTTGAAATAGCAGCTTGGCCCTGTGGAAAAGCAGGAATACACTGAATTTCCTGGACACAGAGCCCAGCACAGCAGATGCTCCATGCTTTGCTGCAAGCCTAGATCCTAGATTTAAAATATTGCCTAAAACTCCTCCTTCCTGGGCAATTCAGAGATCCTGATGGGGAATTCTGGCTCTGGTGGAACCTCTGAGTACCTGCTCCAGCCTCCTGTCCCAAATTCTCCGTGAGTAGCTGAGTCAGGGGCCAGGATTGGATCTGGGAAAATTCAATAAATGGGGCTCTGGGATGAGCCTGGATGGAGGTGAGGCTTTTCCAGCCTCTCCTCCTGGACACCTTCATTGCTCTGTTCTGTTTTTCCGAGAGAAAAAAGGTGAGGAAAAGCTCCCAAGTGAGTATTTCAGAGGAATCTCCAATTCCAGAAGTACAAAAAGTGCTCACCCTGGGATTTATCCCAGTCAGGAACAGCAATAACCTCTCCAAGCCTGAATAATGTGAAAACTGATTTATTTGTAAGAGTTAGTGACTAAAAACTATAAAAAGAGTTAAAGCAAGAACTGAATTTTGCTTCCAGAGGGAAAAGCCTTGAATTCCATGGTGGAACTCCTCATTTTCCCATCATTGCAGTGGGAGGCTCCTTGCTGAACAGGGAGTTCCCAGAGCTCCTGCAGAGTGCATTTTGCTTTGGTTTAATTACTCCTGGAGGTAATTGGATAAATTATCCCTGAACTGAGCTGATCCTGCTTTAAAGGGCAGGAGCAGAAGCTTTTGGAGCCTCATGAATTGGGGAATGTTCCTGGGATGGCTCCAGGGAATCCTCAAAAAGCTCAGGAGCCTGTGACGTGTTTGGCTGCAGAGAGAGGAGTCTGTTAACTAAAAATGTTAATTTGATGTAGAATATTCTTAATTTAATATTTTTAATTTCAGCAGAACTCACAAAGCTGGTTTTAAAAAGAGACTTTGCAGTGGAGGTTTCTTTAATGTCCCAGGAAAACTCTTACCTGCCTGAAGGACCTTTTGGGTGAAAGTTTTGGGTTCTGAAGGACAATGTGGGAACCCAAAGCAGCATTTGGGAGCTCCCAGCCCCCCTGAGCTGTGCTGGTTTCTTCTGCTCCTTTCTGGGCTCCTCAGAGCCAGCACTGAGGGTTTGCTTGAGTGGTTTCCTTGTGGAATTGTGAATTTTGAGTGTTTTTAAATAAAACCTTCAGTTGGTCACTGGCACCTGTGGTTTCTGGTTGTTGAGGGTTCTGGTGTTGCCTTTGGGGGTTATTGGGGTGGTTTTTTTACCCTGAGAAGGGTGGAGAATTTGGGGGGAGTTTCTCTTTGAGGATCCAAAGACAAAGCTGCCTCCACTGCTGGGTTGATGATTTTTTTTTCTTGGGGAGGGAGAGAATTAGATCGAATTTTGCTCTTCATCTTCTGCTTCTCTTGAACTCTGACACTTTCTCGTTGGAGAAGTTCCTCTGCTGTTCCCCCCAGGCTGGGATTTCACGTGTGACCCAACCCTGCAGTTCCTGTTTCTCTGAGCTTTAGTTTCAGCTGCTGAAAACTGAAAACCCTTCAGGATCCTGCTGCACTCCTGGGGCCACTTCTGCAAATGGGACAAATTCTGTGAGCTGAGTGTGGCAAAGGGTTTAACCCTCACTGGGTAGTGATGGAAACGTTGATGGAGAAATCTCTCCAAATCTGGAATTTACTGGGCCAGGTCTCTCTTTGTGCCCCAGGTGGCTGAGGAGCCCTTTGGGAGGTGGGGCAGGGGATGAAATGGGGAGCAGGTGGGAAGGGGTTTTTATCCCCAGAAATCCTCCCTTTCCCAGGGATCTCTCGCTAGAGGTCAGCACTGCCACGCTGCTGGCTCGGGAACGTTGGAAAATCGGGATGAAAACCTTCAAGGCTGCAGCTGGGGTTTGTTTTGGTGCCTGATTTACACATTTTTATTTTGGTCCTGCCACGGGGTGTCCATCCCTGGAAATGTCCCAGGATGGGGCTTGGAGCACCCTGGGATGGTGGAAGGAGTCCCTGGCCATGGCAGGGTGATTTTTAAGGTCATTCCAGCCCAAACCAGTCTGTGACTCCATGGAATAGAGTCCAACCTTTGGGAAAAGCACCTCAATCCCTCACTTCTCAACTGAATTTATTTCCAAGGTGGGTAAATCTTGGTGTTCTCCATTTGTTTTTACCAGGGGAAGTTCAGGGTGGAATCAGGAGGAATTTCCTCATGGGAAGGGTGGAAGGGGCTGCCCAGGGAGGTTTGGGGTCCCCATCCTTGCAAAGAATTCCTGGATGTGTCCCCAGTGCTCTGGGCTGGGGATCTGGCACAGCTTGGACTTGCCCAGCCTCCTGGGATTCTGTGATTATTCCACGAGTTACTGAGTGGCCCTGGGGAGGTTTTGAGCTTTGTCTGATGGACCTGGCCCTGACTTCTAGAAGAAAACTTCCTCATCCCTTTGGGATTTGGGGCTGGAATCTCTCTGTCCTTCAAGCCAAACGTGGGGCCTCCCAGGAAACAGAAGGAAAAAATTCCTGCTGTGTTTCCCCTGAGCAAGCTGCTCTTCCTGGGATTTTGATTTTGCAGTGTGGATCTGTAAATGAGGGGCTGCTCCTCAAATGATCCCAATCAACATCAGCCCTTAATTAATGGAGTTGCTGAGGTGTTCACAGAGCTCTGTGTGTGGGCACAGATGGGAATGGCAGGAATTGAACCCCAGTGGAGCTGGCACATCCCAAATTCCTGCTGGCAGCTGGAATGAGGATGGAACATCAAATAATCAATTTAGGGCTGGGGCAAACCCAGAGGGACATCTCAGGTGTCCCCTAAATCCTGATGGAAATTTCCTTCAACTCCAGACCTCAGGACTTTGTTAAAAACCCAACTTTATTCCCAGAATGTCTGCAGGTGAGCACTACATGGATTTCTAACATTATTTGATATTTTTAGATACGGATTTTGGGGTTTATTTTATAGTGTAGCAGTAGGAGGAAATCAGCTTTGATTTGTTGGACCAGAGGAGGTTTTTGGGGTGTCCCTCATTGCCCATCCTGCATTCCAGACCTTCCATGAAGATGAAATCCAGACCAAACCTTGACTTTCCAATCCATCAGAAAATGCATTGCTTTAGAAGAGCTCCCTAAAGCAAATTCCCCAGGATTTGAGATTGAACAAATCCCTCCAAGCAGTTCAGAGTGAGACTGGAGGTGACATCCCAGCCCATGAAATGTCTCAGGAATGATGGGAAGGCTGGAGGGGAGAGGTGGCATTTCCAGGACATCCAACAGCTCCATTTGCATGGATTGATTTCCCTGGATTTGATTGATGGATTGATTTGCATGGATTGATTTCCCTGCCATGATTCTGACACGAATACACTGATACATCATGGACTGGCTATAATGTCAATATTATTTTAGAGCTGACTCCAGGAAAACTCTCTCACTGGTGCTGCTGGAATTTGGAATTCCAGGCTTTGTTCTGCTGGAGGGGAAGCAAACCCAGCCCTTTCCTTTTGTGATGGCTCTTTAAAAGAGGGAGTGAGGGCAGAGGTGAGCTGGCTCGGGGCATCCCACGTCCTGGAATTGTTTTTGGGATGTTCAGGGCAGCAGGGGGCAGAGCAGGGAGCACCTCCTGGGTTTGGGAGTGTCCTGAGCTTGCAGCCCTTGGGTTGGAGCAGGGGCATGGCCCCAGTGCCAGAGGCAGGGTTGAGTGGGATTTTGGGAAGGAATCTTCCCTGGGAGGGTGGGGAGGGGCTGGGATGGAATTCCCCAAGGATGTCCTGGATCCCTGGCAGTGCCCAAGGCCAGGTTGGACGCTGGGTTTGGAGCCCCTGGGACAGTGGGAGCTGTCCCTGCCATGGGTGGGCTGTAAGGTCCCTCCAAACCATTCCAGGGTTATGGCACTTCCATAATGCCACATCCATCCATTTTTGTGACATTTCTATTCCCATTAATCCTTTTGAACGTGTCAGATGAAGAGCACAATCCAGAGACCCAAATTTTTCCCTTTGCATGGAATATTTTTTTTCCCTTGTCCCTTCCTGCTGCATTTCCTGCTCCCCCTTTGCCCAGGCTGCTGTTTGTTCATGAGCTTAACCCAATTACTGCCCTCAGGAGCCAAGGCTGATTACCCTGCACATCCTTTTGATATCCATCACTGGAATATTGCCTAACAGAGTCAGCAATTGGCCTCCCAATGAACCAAAAGGATTCAGGAGCTCATTCCAGCCAGGAACACATCCCTGCTTCCCCAGCACTGCCATGAATGTTTCACATTCTCAGAGTGTGGCTTTTCCGGGGGATTCATCTGCATTTTTCTGTCTTGAGGTAGAAAACACAGTTTGGATTTAATTTGATTTAATTTGGATTTAATGCAGCACTTCCAGAACTGCTGCTGTGATCCCTGTCTGAGACTTTCCCAGAGAAGTTCCCTTTGAGGAGCTGCAGGAGTCAGGAACTCAAGTGCATTCCTGGAGCTGCAGGGCTAAAAGGCAGGAATTTGGATGCCTCCATCCATTTTCCTGGCTGTGAACAAAGCTGGTTTTTCAGGGAAGCAAAGCTCCCCAGGGCTGAGCCTACTCCAACACAGATCCATGGATGGGGATGGATGGAGCCTTGTCCTGGCCACAGCCAGGGAGGGCCGAGCCTTGGGCTTGGAAGAATTTCATAGAATCATGGAATTACAGGATTGTGAAAGTTGGAGAAGTTCTTTGAAGTCATCAAGTCCAACTCTCAGCTTGGCAGCTCCATCTTCCCACTAAACCACATCCTCAGGTGTCACTTCCATGTTTTTTAACAATTCCAGGGATGGGGACTCCACTGAAATTTCCATTTGGTCAAAATTCGTGTGGATGTTGGTGTAAAAACACAAACGACATAAAAACTCATTTCAGCCTTTCCTGATAGGGAAATGTTCCTTGCTCCACTCTTCCCAGGCTCCCCAGGGAATGGGCACAGTCCCAAAGCTCCCAAACTCCAGGAATATTTGGGCAATGCTTTCAGGCACAGGGTGGGAATTTTGGGATGTCCTGTGCAGGGCCTGGAGCTGGAGTTTGATGATCCCTGTGGGTCCCTTCCAGCTCAGGATATTCCAGGATTCTTTTGTCTTTTCAGGGAAACAAAAGTGAAGACAAAATGAGTTGGTTTTTTTCCCCTACAAATTTTTCTATTTAGTGAATTCTTGGACAATAAAATGTGGGTTTAGGTTTCCTTCTGTGCAGCAGAAATCCAGTTAAAAACTGGGACCAGCATATTTCCATGTCCTGGCTGTTCTTGCTCCCTTGGCTCTGGCAGGAATGTGGGGAGAAAAGTGGGGCAGGTTTTAAATTCTCTACCTTGGACTGGGATAATCACCCTGGATTCTGATCCATCTTCAGAGGGAAATGATCTCCCCCAGGAGAACCTTGCAGGAAGGGATCTGCTGCTCCAGTGGGTGCAGATCCCAGCTCTGAGAGGAAAATCATTATTTATTCCTTGGATTGGGGATGAATTAATGGCAGCTTGGCATCGTTAGGGATTAATGAGCTCCCTCTGATTGATTTTTCCTGGCAGCCTCCCCTGCTCCATCCCATTTCCCTGCCAGCTGCAGCCTCCTGGCATCTCCCATCGTTCCTGAGGGTGAGTTCTGGAATGTCACACGCAGTGCTGGGCACATCCACGACTCCTGGTGACATCTGCCTCGTCCCAGAGCAGCTCCTGCTCCCTCCCCAGCCCTCTGGGGCTCTTCTTGTCATCACAAACCAATTCCTGGGCTCTAAAATAAAAAATGGATCCCAGGGAATTGTGTTGGGGGATATTACAGTCACTATTTATTTGTGAGAGTTGCTCTGGGGGGGCCTAATTGGAGCAGGTTTTCTGCTCAGGCTGCAGAATGGGGCAATAAAAATCAGAGATTGATGGTTATGAGCAGATTAAATGGGGATCAAAGTTATAAATTCCAGCCCTGCCCCGGCTGGGATTGGCCACCAGAGATCCTGCTAAGTGCCAGTGCTGCTTAATGAGCTCGTTTATTTGCAGGACTCCAACTGCATCAACTTGGGGAGTTTATTGGAAGTGTGTTTAAAATAACAACGTGCTGGGTGTCAGGAATATTGGGAATGGGCTGTGCTGGCTGCCTCAAACAGCCCAGGGGGAAAAGCAGGAGCTGGAAACAGAAATCTGGATTTCTAGGGAAGTGTGAGGGCTTGAGGAGAGGGAGGGAATTCCATCCTGTGGTTCTGCACTGCTGGAATTTTGGTCTCTCCTGGTTTTTGGTCATTTCAGTGCAAACACAAGGCTTTAATCTGCCAGGTGTCAAAAATATTGGATTGGGTTGTGGGGAAATATTCCAGAGGGAAAAGCAGGAGCTGAAAGCAGAGTTTTGGATTTCCAAGAGAAGTCTGAGGGATTCCATCCTGTGGTTCTGCACTGCTGGAATTTTGTTTCTTTCTGAGTTTTTGGTCATTGCAAAGCCTCAACATGCCAGGTGTCAGAAATATTGGATAGGTTTGTATTTGCTGGGTGAAATATCCCAGAAGGAAAAAGCAGGAGCTGAAAGCAGAAATTTAGATTTCCAAGAGAAGTCTGAGGGATTCCATCCTGTGGTTCTGCACGGCTGGAATTTTGGTTCTCTCCTGGTTTTTGGTCATTTCAGTGTAAACATGAAGCCTTAATCTGCCAGGTGTCAATAATAATGGATGGGGTTGAGGTGAAACATTCCAGAGCGAAAAGCAGGAGTTGAAAGCAGAAATTTAGATTTCCAAGAGAAGTCTGAGGGATTCCATCCTGTGGTTCTGCACGGCTGGAATTTTGGTTCTCTCCTGGTTTTTGGTCATTTCAGTGTAAACATGAAGCCTTAATCTGCCAGGTGTCAATAATAATGGATGGGGTTGAGGTGAAACATTCCAGAGCGAAAAGCAGGAGTTGAAAGCAGAAATTTAGATTTCCAAGAGAAGTCTGAGGGATTCCATCCTGTGGTTCTGCACGGCTGGAATTTTGGTTCTCTCCTGGTTTTTGGTCATTTCAGTGTAAACATGAAGCCTTAATCTGCCAGGTGTCAATAATAATGGATGGGGTTGAGGTGAAACATTCCAGAGCGAAAAGCAGGAGTTGAAAGCAGAAATTTGGATTTCCAGGGAGGTCTGAGGGCCTGGGGAGCACAGGGGATTCCATCCTGTGGTTCTGCACTGCTGGAATTCTGGTTTCTCCCTGTTTTTGGTTATTTCAGATGTTTGTGGGATGTCCCTGGAGTGCTGGGCTGTGCTGGATCACCTGCTTATCCATGGAAATGAAACCTTTCCATTCCCAGGGCTCATGGAGGGACCTCAGCAGTGCAGGCAGAGCTTTGGGGAAGCTCGTGGAGCCCCGGGGAATGCTTGGGGTTCCAGTTTCATCTTTGTTTTTTCCCTTTTTCATTTTTGTTTTTCCCAGGGACGCTGCCCCCGGTGCCTGCAGCGTTTCCTCCTGTGCTCACGGGAGGAGAGGAAATGCAGATTTCTGTAAATGTGGGAATTTCCTGACGTTATTTGGTTACAGGGACGTGATGGGAGCAGCCCTGGGATAATTCTGTTGGGTTATTCCTGAGCTGCAGAGCTGAGAACTCCCAGGGAAAGGCTGGGATTGCTCCTGGAGGAGATTTTTCCAAATTCCACCTCGACTTCCTGGGGGACGTTTGGGTAAAAACTGAGCTCTGAATTCATCCAGCGCAGGATTGTGACATCCCTGTCCCATCCTTCCTTACACAATTATTTCTTTTACTCCAAAATCTCATTTTTTTTTTTCCTCCCTCTATTAAAAAGTTGGGCTGTGTTTTTTTTTTTGTTT
>VZTT01052573.1:1754-32034 GCA_013400855.1 Buphagus erythrorhynchus
AATTTGGAGCCTTCTCCAAGGCCTCAGGTCAAAAGCAGTGTTCTCCAGGGGGTCAGTGCCAGAAAGCACAGAAAGGTAAAAATCCCAGGTTTGTGGGATCCAACAACAAAGAAACACAATATTCAAGGTGGAGGCCAATCATAGATCTGTTCAGCAAGGATTTCTGGCTAATTCTCCATTCCTGATGGAACATTTCACAGTTTCCCATGCTGATGTTTCACAGAACCATAGAAGCAGAGAAAGGTTTGTGTTGGAAGGGACCTTTAAGACCATCTCATTCCACCCCCTGTCATGGTCAGGGACACCTTCCACTATCCCAGGTTGCTCCAAGCCCCATCCAACCTGGCCTTGGACACTTCCAGGGATGGGGCAGCCACAGCTTCTGTGGGAAAAGTGTCAGTGTGAAGGCCCTGGAGCACTGAGTTAACTGCCTGAAAAGTCAACTGAGTGCATTGTCCAAAGGCTTTGCAGAGAATTGGTTGAAGATGTAGACAAATGGACAATACCATAGCTAATAGGAGGTTATGTTGGCTCCTGTAGAACTAACTGAAAATGTTGCCAGCTGGATACAAGAAAGGAAAAGTAATACTGAATAATTTATTTTTAAATAAAACACACATATGTTGCAAAGTGACTGGATTAAAGCTTCTGGGACTTGGGGAGTTTTGTGGAATGCGTGTGAAATTCAAAAAGTGTACTGTGCTGAGTTGAAGATTAGGCTGTTTCCAACTTTGATATTTCCTAGCTTTCCCTCACCTGCCTTGCAATGGCCCTGGGCAGTTTAAGCTGTGTTATCAGATGTGTGCTGGACATGTCTGATGAATGCCAAGATCTCACAGTTTGAGCAGACAGCTACTGCTCTGATCTGAATTGCTGCAGACTTTGAACAGGCTGTGTTTAAGCTGAAAGTGGGTGGTCTGAGTTGTCTGCAGACAGTCTGACTTGAGAGGGATCTTATTCCTGGAGCATATCTAACACCATATATCAAAAGTTACTTTGATTCTTATCAATATTCTGGAGGCAAAACTTCAAAATATGCCATTAAAACAAAGAGGCATGACTGATCTTTTTAAGAACTCTTGTGAATTTATTGTTCTCCTAAAGTCAAATAACCTAGGAACTGAAAATATATTTTCTGAGTAGATATGTAGGTTAAAGCAACTTCCTCTGTTTAAAAAAAAAAAAAAAAGCGAAAAGAAAAACCTTTGGAAAATTATTTTTTCAGACCTTCCTGACGTTGCTCTGGTTGCACTAAAGAGTCTCCTTAAAGCTGTTCTCACAGCACAGCTGAAAATGACCTCCAGCAAGAGACAATTTCTTCAGCAAACAGCCAGCAAACGCCCTATTAAAGAAACCATCCTCATTCCTCCCATGACACACAACCTAAATAATGGGCTTGTGGTGTCCCTGTGTCTTGATGATGTACATTCTGAGCCCAAGGGGATTTTCCAGAACAGAGGAGGGCATGGATGGTCAGAGGGTAGATATGCAGCTATGTAAATACACCAAGACTGCTGTTATTCTATGCTCATTTATATTTTATGCTCATTTATATTAGCTGAAGATAATATAACTTCCTGCCCCACCTACATCAGAGATACAGGCTGTGTTTGTACTGCTCTGTAACTTGAAAATCTCTGTGATTAAGAGTAATTTTATTATACAAGAAAGGGCAAAGAAAGGGAAAATTATGCTGGGGGTTCTTCACTCGCCTTAACTTTTACTTCTTTTGCTTGGGTCAAATAAATATATTATTTAAACTTGGAAATGTCTTGATGAAAATTCAAGAGCCATTAGGTTAAAGACACTATTATCTAAACTTTTTGTTTGTTTGATCTTTTTTTTTGGAAGGAGCAATATAATTGATGATGGTAGAGACAATCCCTACAACTTCTTCCAGAACTCTCCACTAGTGTTTCAAAAACCCAGGGCACAGACCAGACATCCACATTTCCTTTCTGAATCAGTCTTAAAATATTGGTGGGCCAAAGTCTTCCCAACTGCTTTGGAAAGCAACCAACAGCTTCAGCTGTATCATTTGGTATTTCCATGTGCATGGCAGAGGGCAAAATGTGATTTAATTCACTTTTCAAACCTGTGTATGCTTCTAAGACACAACACTTAAATGGTTTTAAGCAGTCTTGTGTTGGAGACATGCTTCTGATAAAAAAAACCTCTCATTGTGTAATTACTCATAACAAAGCATAATGTAATTTTTTTAAACAGCAAGAGCTTTGTTTTTTTCCAATTTCACATTAACTTTATTGGCCCCAAATCCAGGCTGTGTTTTTGTGTTTGGGCTTTAACCAGGAGTGGAGTATTTCCTGTAAAAGTGCTGTTAACTCTCTGGCACTGTGTTTCCTCCTCCATCATTTTGCTGTGAAGGAGCTGGTAGATTTATTTAAGCTGAACACACTTCCCTAGTGATGCTTTTTTCTTTTCTGGTGATCATANGTGTCTCTATATTCCTTCCTGGTTCCCTGTTCCCATTTCCACCTTCTGTATGCTTTTTTCTTTTCTGGTGATCATATTTCCTAGAGGGTGCAGGCTTGTCTCTTTGGTTTACACTGTTTTCTGCCAGTGGGGAAAGCATACACATCTGTGTCAGTCAACTTATACAAAGAACAGCTGTTTTAGCCCCTGTAGAGATATTTTCCCCTTCAAGAGGATTGTTTGGTCTTGTCTTTGCTGCTAAATTTTTTTTAATATATTTTTTTTTTCCCAACCCCAGGGGAACAAGTGCTTGTCCAATATCCTAAGGTAAAAACACAAGCAAGGCAGTAAAACTGAAGCACCCTGTGAGATAAATTTTCAGAGGTCAACTTCAAGGGAGATCAGAGCATTGACCTTGGTGAGTTTACCCACAGTAAAACCCAAGCCCTCTGTCTTGGCTGTGTTGTTTACCTGAAGAGAGCTGCTGGCCATTAGTTACCTTCCAGTGAAAAGAACTGTTTTTCACTAGTGGAGACAAGTCTTTGGAGAGCTGACAAAAAGTTTGGTTGCATTGTCAGAATTTAAAACAAAGTGGAGATCCTGTTGCCTTTCACTCCTGAGAGCAGCTCCAGCAGGAAGGCACTTGGGACAACCTGTGCTGGCTGAGCAAGCCCTCCCTGGCCAAATTTGCTGTTTCCCTGCTCACCTTCACTACACTGTCTCAGGCAAATTCTCAGGTGGACCTGGATCTCATAGAATCACAGAACATCCTGAGTTGGAAGGGACCCAAAAAGATCGTTGAGTCCAGCTCCTGGATCTGCACCTGACAGCCCCAAGAATCTCACCATGTGCCTGAGAGTGTTATCCAAATTCTTCTTAAACTCAGGCAGGCTGGAGGCTGTGACCACTAAAGCTTGAAGGCTTTAAGTCCACTGACCCACTTTTGAATTTTCCTGCATCCAGAAACATAAATCTGATAATCACAGCATCACAGGATGGTTGAGGTTAAAGGTACCTTAAAGCCCATCCCGTTCCAATCCCCAGACATGGGCAGGGACACCTTCCACTAGACCAGCTCTCCATCCAGCCTGGCCTGGGACACTTCCAGGGATAATCCTGCCAAAATGACTCAGTCTGGGGGATTCTGTCTTGGTAGCAGAGAAGGTTATAGAGGAGTTGCAATATGATAATTGGAGACCTAAAGGTGATGGTCCTTTGAGCTTTGGAAAAGAGTTGCAAGGCTTGGGAGGCTTCACCTGCATCAGACTTAGTCCTCCTCCTCCACAAACAAAGCAGAGAACAGACACATCCATTCTTTTTCCTGGCCTTGGACTTGGTAAAAGTGACACTGCCAATGGTTTGCATTATTCTAAGTGGTGCCATTTTAAATCTCCTGTGCATGGCATTCCACTGCTGTGCCTTGGATCCAGTGGGGTGACATGGGAGGGGATGGGGCTGGGGGACCATCCCTGAGATGCTGAGGGGGCTGTTGGCACATCTGCAAGGGCTGGATGGGGTGCTTGGAGAGAGGATGGAAAGCAAGTGCCAAAGGACAGCACTTTAAACTAAAAAGCAGAGTGGGGCCAGGCCAGAAACCACACTGCAAAGGTCCTTAGAGACTGGTAATATTTCCTCTCACTGGGCAAAGAGGGCTTCCTGCTGGTCTGTGCAAACAGCCCCACTGCATTAATGGGGTCCTCAGGCATCTGGGGACAGGTGGGTCCAGAAAGGACCTGTCCTCTGCAAATGGGATTAAACAAGCCCCAGCTGCATTTCACATATCCTCAGGGGGGCTGCAGCTCTCAGCACCACACCCAGGAACTGGAAACTGGGCTGGACCCCAAGATATCTGTCTCTGAGAAAAGGAAGACAAGCTCTGAGCCACAGAAGAGCTCTCTTCTTCCTGGCTCATCACCCTGCCAGTATAAAAATCAAGAAGTGCTTACCTCTTGTGGTTTGTAAGGCTAATATTTCAAGCCTGATGAAATGCTTGTCCGTGAAAAAAAAAAAAAAAAGACCCAAAACATTTTCAAAAATGAACATTTGAAATAACGAGCTTTTTCAAATTATATCATTTACTTCCTATAAATCTGGCCTGGAAAGATTAAGTGCTCCCCGAGGGAGCAGAGTATTTGAGATGGTCCTGACCTCTCTCCATGTGTAATGTGTGTTGTCAGAAGGGCTTTCACCAGGTGTTGTTTGTTTAAACAGATTTCTGGTAACAGCATGGCTACGTATGACCTTTAGGGACCAGGTTGATAAGGAAGGAGTAATTAAAACAAACCCCTGAAAGCAGATATAGAGATCTATCAGGAAGCCAGGGATGCAGATGAAAGTGCCCTGGCCCCACAGCTCTGAAAAAAAAAAAAAAAAAAACCAACAGGGAAGAGTCCTGTGGGTTTTAAGATGGCTGGAAGAAGATAATATTTCTGGGCAAAGAGATCTGGAGTCAGCCTTGGGGTTACAGCAGCATGTTTTCAATAAAAGTACAACTGTATCAATGTACCTCCCTGCACTTACAGTATTGTTATCTTAACAGAAACAAACCTAAAGACCTCAAATATGAGATCAGAAAAGGTTGTAGTGATTTACTGATGATTTTGAGGTGGGGAGGTTCAACAGGTGGGAAATTGGCACAAGGCCACTTGGGAAATCTGTGTCAGAGAGCTGCTCTTGGATGTCTTAAACTCCAAGTGAACATCCTGATTGCCAGAACATCCTTTTGCTCTGCAAGAGATCTCAAGTCCCTGTTCCTTCTGTACTAGGGCTGCGGCAGGAGCCAAACAGTTCAGCTTCATCCGTTCCTTATCCCATTTTATTTATTTGTTTCACATGGTTTGCTATTTCAGTATGGAGTGAATCATCCTAGAGGTCTCTCTAAGTGCTTGATTCAGAGCTTTCCCTGCCAGGCACCATTCCTCACCTAGTCACAAGCTCAGGGTACTAACCCCCCCTGCCTTACCCCTGCTGTGAATTTAGTATGTTTTTAGCCTGTTAAAAGATTTTGCATTAAAGCCTAGGGCATCAACTGATGAAAAATGACTCAGAAACCACTTTAGGTCATAATTCTTTCCCCCTCTGTGTCCTGGCTGAGTTGGAGATTAGGGTGATGTGATCTGCCAGCCATCCAGGTGCTAATGGGAACATAGAGACATTCCTCCCCTTTCAGGGGTGCTTGGTTGGGTTTCCCTCCTTTTTGTGCAGGTGATGAGTTTGTCTGTAAACTCAGAAACAAATCAGTGGGAGCCTTATCTGGGAGGCATCTACCCCACTTTCCAATGTGGTTAAAATTGGCAAGCTGGTTCAAAAGTTTGAGGGTGGAGAGGAACCAACAGGCTGTATCCTCATATAAACCTTGTTTCCTGGGGTAAAAATGGCTCCTACTCCTTCTGCACAAATTTCACCTTCTCTTGCTGTGTACCAGGCTAATTGCTTGCAGTTAATAACCAACTCATCTGTTCACAGCTTGCCCTGACTAAGTCAAAGGGAATCCTCCTTCACTCTCCAACTCTTTCTGCCACCCAAACCTGCTCTGCCTTCCAGGGTCTTGGAGGTTTGAGATCCACTTTGATCCCAAGCTCAGCTCTGTGAAGAGCAGCTCTCTCAGTCTGGGATGTGTCCAGCCATTGTTACCTCCGTGCCTTTGAAGCTGCCTATCTGCAGTGCACTTCCCTGCACTGCTGTTTTCACTTCTCCAAGTCCTTTCAACAGCCCCTTCACAGCTGCCTTTGCCTCCACCCCAAGCATCTGGCAGTGCAAAACCAAACAGGGAAATGGAATCACCCATACTGTTAATTAAATACTCCCCCTCCATCCCCTGGGCTGGAGACCCTGGCTCTGGAAGGAGGACTCACTGGCTGTGATGAGGAATTCTTTCCTTTGCCCCGAGTCCCACTGGCTCTTTCCCACCAGGGGAACTGCAGGAGCCTGCCACGACGCCAGGACTGAGAGCAGCACAGTGGGACAAAACCAGCTCAGCCATCATGCTGGTTGGAAATGAGCCCAGGGGGAAAATCCCTGCTTCAAACAGCTCTGAGATTTGGAAGGAAGTTTTAGCCCAGGACCGAGAACTGATTAGTGAGTGGGTTTTTTTCCTCAATGCATTTATCCTCTGCTCATCACCAGGATCCCTGGGCCTCTGGCAGTGGGAAAACAAGCCAGATGTTGAGATATTCAAAAACTAATCAGGATCCCATCCTGATCAGCTTTTGCTCCATTCAGCCTGCCCTTGAACCCCTCCAGGGATGGGGCATTCACAGCTTCTCTGGACAACCTCTGCCAGTGCCTTGCCACCCTCACAGTCAAGAATTTCTTCCTAATATTGAATCTAAATCTACTTTTTCAGTAGAAGAACAATCATTGTAGAGGATTACAGTGCATTTTGAGGGTTAGGTGAAATCTCAAAATGCATATTGGTTAACTGGGAATAAGTAAATGAATTTTTCATTCAATTTGGCCTTTGCTCAGGACAAGTGGTTGAGTCTCCTTTCCCTGATCTCACTTATCTTTGAAGCTTCAGGGAGTTCATTAGAGCTGTCTGTCTCAGAGTAACTGAAGATTAAGGTGTGCATACATTAGCCCAAGGAAGACACATCAAGCTAAGGAGACAAAACAACCCAGGCTCAGCACTACAGCTGAGTACAATTGTGTGCTGCCACACACCACTGCATATGGCCCTGGAACTCTCAAGTCTGCTTCTGCACAGGAATAATTTGGGAATGAATATGGGATCTATTTGTGGGTCAGCCTGTCAAACTCTGACTCCCGGCAGAGGTTACTTGGAACGGAGCCCACGAAGTCCCACTGAGATTCCCATTGAGATACATACAGACCATTGTGTATTGCACATTAATGCAGGGTAATTATGTCGTACTGGAAACCTTTCAAGTCAGCATTCATCATTCAGAAATCGTCTTAAACCAGTTTGTGCTGCTCTTGTGCTTGAAAGTGAATTGTGCGAAGTTGGCAGCCATAACCACCACTGCAGCAGAGTGTATAAAAGCCCTTTCATTGTGGAGCTGGTGGTTTTACTGTAGCTTCCCTGTCTCATCAAGGAGCACCATAATTCACTGCAAAAATCTGTAACTCCTGCAGCATCCAGAGCCTCTGGCTTGCTGAGCATGAGTGACTCCAGCCTGAGCTGTGGTGGGATCATTGCTCCACATCCCCAAGCATGCCATTGATGCCTTAAGTTTTAAGTTTTTCTGTTCTGCTTGGGTGTGCAGCTTTTAGTTTTATATTAAGGGTTACTTGGATCTTTTCACAGGATGGTGAAGGCAAAACAGTCCCATTGAGCTGGGGACTCAAGGACAATTCCTTCAAATTTCAGGCCCTAAGCATAAACAACGTGAAAAGAGGAGGGCAGGCAAGCAAGGAGGATGAAACTTCATGATGTAAGGCTAGTAATTGGACAGTTGACTTCTGTATGCAAATGGACTAAAACCTATAAAAATGTGAGATCTCGTGACCAAGCTCTCTTTTGCTTCCATCTTGGAGCCATCCGGGCAGGGGCCACGACTGTGGCACTGCCAGGGTGTGGCCTTTGAAGGCCCCTCAATAAATATCCATTTTATTCCTCTTAACTCTGCCTAGCCTCTGTTCCAGCTCCTCTAGGCATCACCATCAGGAGAGAGACTGAGTGGAGACTCCCCTGGAAGTTGGTCCAGACTGCCCTTCCCAGGTGGCAGGGCTGTGCTGGCTGGATGGGAGTAGAGCAGCAGGAGGAATATCATCCTCAGCAGCCGTTCTCAAGCTGAGCTAATAAAGAGGCAAGCAGGCATTTGCAAATATCATACTGGGCAAATTCTCCAGGGCCTCTGTCGCAGCTGCAACATGAAAGAGATGATAATGAATTTCTCGTCTGTTCCGTGGCCTTTCGGGCTCTTCCTGAGTCTGCAGCAGGAATGTGGTATGCAAAGAGCAAGCCTCCAGCCTCGTGCACCAAATTAGGTGGTAAAAATAATTGTGAAGCAATTTGCGGCTCAGTTTCATTATGTTGTTTTTTCCTTTCCTTCAGGAGCTGCAGACACATAGGAATAGCCTCAAGACTCCTTTGGTGAAGATCTTCCAGCTCAATTATGTTTTCTGCATCATTTCAGTGTCCAGCATGTAAATGAAGAATGATCCATCCAGGCTGCTGGTGGTGGGAAGGAGTGAAACTGAGTTAAAAACCCATTTGAAGAGCACATACAAAACATTGTTCCTACTAAAGTCAATGCTAAAACTTCCATGGATCTCATTACAGACAGATTTTTGCCAGGCTCCAATTTAAGTGGAGCTGCTCACATCCTTACAACAAGCATCTTAATCAGCTTTTGCAAACTTGAAGCCTTAACTCATGGTCCCAGCTGCTGGATGTGGGAAAGATATATTAGTCCCACTTTTTGCCATGTGAAAGACTGATCTCTACATGACATTAATTGCTCTCTGCCTCACTTAATAAGAGTCTGCTTTCAGCAGCCGAATATAACCATGTAATCAGAAGAATTTCTGTTTATTGTTAAAATGTTTTCATGCCTAGAAAATGAGGACTTCTGGAATGTGTCTGATGGCAACACGACATGGGCGTCGGGAGCGAGCGCGAACATCTGGAGCGCTGAGCTGAGATTTGCTCCTCAGCCTCCCCGTGCCCTGCTCAGCCATGAGCCACAGCCCAGCTAGAATTTAATTTCAGATTAAGGAGCCTAAGGCAGGAAGGGCATTTCATGAGAAGAGAGGGAATAGTGTGCCAGTTTGTGCTACCCATGTGCTTTGGGCGTGTGAGCACGCCGGCGTCACAAGCGATCCACCGCAATCCGAAAGGATGAGCAGCTGGAACGTGTCCTGGGCACATGCACCATTCCTGGAGGGAGGCTGAGCTGTCAGACAGCTTTGTGTTACAGTTTTACCACAGCAGGGATGCCGTGGAGACATCATTGGCAATGCCCTTCTTCCCAGGATAATCCCATGACAGCTGTCCACACCACCACCCCACAGATATTGCCACGGGATATCGTGCAAGGAAGGAGAGGACACTCTGCCCTTTGGGGTGCCAGCTTGCACTTCATGATGCTGTCACCTTAGGCCATGTCCCTGGCAATCAGCATCCCCTCTGGCTCTCCCCATCCCAGGAGGTTGCCCCATGTTTTCAGTGGAGGGAGAGGGCTCCAGGGTAGGTGGATGTCATTCTAGAGAGGGACTTTCTCCAGGAAACTTTTCCCAGGTGCTTTAATTTCTTGCAGGAGCTGTGCTGGAGAAAATCTGGGTCAGCAAATGACATCCTCCCTTCAAAACAAAATCTCATACTAGTGCTCATGATTTTTAATTGGGCAGCACCCTCTTAGCTAAATTAACTGGTGCTCATCTGGTTCCTCCTGCTGCACACTCCCCCACCCAAATCCCAGACTAGCATCCACCTGGATCTAATTAGAGCTGGAAGAAAATGAAGATTTTGAGAAGCTGTGTCTGGAACAGGCATTTTTCAGAAGTTCTTTTGCCTATAGGTGTACATTGAAGGGAGTCACTATGCAGGGAGAGCAGGCTGCATGTCAGGGATCAGATCCCCAGCGTGTGCCCTCTCTAAGCATCACAGAGAGGGGTTCCTACAGTGCTCAGCTGCTGTGGCAGCAGGGATACACCTTCCCCAGGCATCCCCTGCCCTGGCTGGCCTTGGCTTTACCTATTTAATTCTTAGTAAAAGTGCATCTGAGCCAGGAAAATTACTGTTTTGGCTGCTTCTCCCTTCACCCGTGAGTGATTTTTTCATCTCCAGGCAGCCACCTGTGTGCTGGGCACAAGGGACTCAGTAAGCACTGAAAAGCTCAGATTTTTTATTTTTTTTTTCCATTGCATCCTGCACGTTTCCAAGGGGAGCCCTTTCCTCTCTGCCAAGATTCAATGCAGCTCTTATGCACTGGATCCACAAAAAAAAAAAAAAAAGCAAAAAAAGCAGTAAATACAGCACAGAAGCATGCTTTGTGTGCTCTCCTGCCTGAGAAAAGTGGTGCAGAGCAACTAGGGTTTCAAAGCTTCCTTCGATAGGACGTTTCATTCCCTGTGGGATTTTGGGCACCATGAAGCCGAGCTAACTCAGCAAATGTGTTTACTTTTGTGAGCTGGAGAGCCACAAGGCAGGAATTCACAGCAACCCCAACTTCTTAGCACAGAACCAATAACATTATGAGCACCTCAGGGCAGCTATGAACAAGGGCTTCTTTTATAGGCAGGAAAGTGTAATACAAAGTGATTCTCGGCCACAGGAAAAGGGAAAATCGCCCAGGTAAACGTGCAGTGGGAACTGCAAACTGGATTCTTTCTGAAAAGTTTAATAATTCTGTGTTATTCCATGAAAGCTTTCCGGTATTATGAGCAATAACCCCCTCCTCCATCCCTACATGTTAAACTAATTAGATTGCAAAACACAATGGCTGCGTAATGTATCTATGGCTTTTTTTTATTTAGCGGGGATTTTTTGGTTTGTTTCTCTACCCCCATGACGAGTTTAATTGAAGTCCAAAAGAAATCAGAGGCTAAAATAAATGGTGACAAGCTGGGTGCTCGCTCTGGGTTTGCAGCCTCACTGACACACACATTACTTCAAAAATTTATAGGAAAGCCAAATTAGAAAAGTCTCAATAAGCCAAGATGCTGCAAAAGAGGTTTGGCTGTTCCTCAGGAACTGGTTCTCTGGATCAGTTCTTTAAGTGTGAGGATTTTCCTCTCCAGGCAGCCTAGCACACTGGTGTGGCTAAATGAAATTACACACGGATCATCAGGGCAAGGAAAAGAAAAATAAAATGTGCCATTCCTCAAATAAAGGGCTGCAGTGTCTCACCTTGTCAGGCTGGAAGGAAACTCCAGCTTATGAGGGAAATAGCAGTGTTGGCTGTTTTCTGAAGATTAAGCAGCACTAGTGCTGCCTGGAATTTAATTAAAGGTACATGTATTTGCTTTATATTCCTGCCTGCTGTTTGACCAAAGAGGAGTTTGGATGTAAAGTCAGGGCATTCCTAGAGAGCTGAGGGACACCAGGAAAAGCCTTGGCTCTGCTTCCATCCCTCAGAGAGGGCAAAAGCCGAGGTCACATCACGGTGCTGGCCTGTCAGGAGAGGGAGCTCCTACCACACCACCCAGCTGGGAGCCCTCTGCTTGCTCCCAGATTTCTGCCCACATCTTCAGCTCCCTCTGCTCTGCTCTGGCTGGTGCATCAGCATCCAACCTCACCTCCCTCTGCTCTGTGTAGCTGCAGCAGAGATCCCTGCATCACAGTGTTCCAGTCAGGGAAGTTAAATCCTCCCCAGGGCACTTCTGGGGCTCCCCAGGACACAGCTGGAGGTGGGTTTGGTGCCTGGCAGGGGCTCCTTTCCCTGTCACAGCACGGTCCCCACGGTCCTCTCTGTGTTTATGGTGTGCTGGGGAAGCTTTCCATAAGCTGTGGTTCTTGCTGGGGGCTTTTAAGACTTGCAGCTGTAAACGTCAAACAAAATGTGTTCGTGCAGAATGCTTTCAACTAAATAAATGAAATCCAGTTATTTAAATTTATGCAAAAAGACTGCAATAAATGGAAGGGTATTTTTTTAAAATGCATGTCACACAACGATTCTACAGAAAATGCAGATACTGAGGACTAGTTATCAGCTGCTGAGATCCAGCTGATCAATATGTATCAATCCAGGGGACAGCAGAAAACTATGAATAGGGATTTCCACATCATACTAATTCCTGTAGTACCTGATGGCTTCCCAGTCCTCTAATTCATTTAGCCTCATGACCTCTGGAGGGACATGACCTCTGAAGGGGAAAAAAAGGCACAGACCAACACACAACTTCAATAACTTCAGTTCTAGACCTCAGCTCTTGGCTTGGATCATGGAATCACAGAATGGTTTGGGTTGGAAGTGTGGGTGCCAAGAGAGGGTGGATCCAGCCCTGTCCCAGACCATCCCAGTCCCACTGAAGACCACCACACCCAGATGTCCCTCATTTCTCCTGCAAGCTGAGATGAGATGGATTCACCTCATAAAACCCCTTTGAGCTTTGCCATGAAGCCCATCAGGATATGTGGTGAGCCAACAGAGGTGGTTGTGAAAAGGCACAAAAATGTGTTGCCTGTCCCTGCTCTAAAATACCCTTTCAGTTGTAAAGTGTTTTGTTTCCTTGATCCCCTTCTAGACCACAACCTGGCTAGTGTTTCCCTGTGCTGGGATCTACCTTTCCAAGTGATTTGGTCATTGTTTCCACTCCAGAAACTTCTCAGATGGGAAGAGCTTTCCCTCTGTGAAGCATTTTTCCTCTCTATGGATAAAGTGCAGCCTCAGCCCCTTGTAAATCAGAGCTCTCACCTTGAACAACGAGCAGTCCTAACCACGATTTAATAAAAACCAAAGGAGGTCACAGTGGGAGCCAAAGCAGCTGGGACCATGAGGCCTCCTTGCATCTCTAAATGTTGTCCTAATGCTGAGGAGTGTTGCAAAAGACAAATGTTCTTTTCTGGAAATCCACACCAGCATTTCTCTGCTTCTGGCTGCTGCCAAGAACGTCCCTCTCAGCACAGGATGAGGCTGGTCCCAGCCCTTTTCTGCTGCTGGAGGTGCTGGGCTTGCTGTAACAGCCTGTGACCAGTGCTGGGGCTTACCTGGTCATCCAGTAGCAGTTTACAGGGCTGCAAAAGCTCTCTGGAAGATTTAAAAAATCCAGTGTAAAATATCATGAAAATACAAAGAGGCTTTTTTGGCACATAGCATCGATTTCTGTCCCCACAGCTGGCTTCATGTGATAGTCTGAAATATTACTTGTAATATTACGAGAACCAGAGTCATCTTCAAATTGATGATGTCCCTTTAAAATGACTTTCAAAAAATCCTTTTAAAGTAGATGACAGATTTTTAATACCACCCGCAGAGTTCAGCATGTATCAGTGTCACTGTTCTTGTGCAGCTGTAGCAAACCCTCTCCATCTGGACTTTAAAAGATTTGACTTTAAAAAGGAAAAACAGCAAACCCCCGATCATTAACCAGGACCCATTTGCCAGAGATCAATGAAATTAAAGAGTGCTCATGTTAAATTACTTCCATCCAGCATGTATGACACATTGAATTTGTTACACTTGGGAAATCGTGATATTCCTTCTGCTATTACGAGGTAGAAATACAAAAATTCCTAATAAAAGAACACACACACTCACACATGAAAAATCAGCTTCCTATGGCATTTCTCTTTGAAGTTGCTGTGGCCCAGTGCCAGTGAGAAGTCACAGACTCATCTGCAGCTGCCTTGCTGGACCCTTTGTGCTAACAGAGAGCAAGTCCCAATTTTGGACTTGCTGCCAAAATTTGAGTCAGTGCCCTCCTTTCTCTCAGGCTACTATATCCAGCACAGTGTTTTGCAGGCCCAAAAGGGATCCTCCTTTATTTTTTTTTTTTTTTTAATTCTGTTCCTTGCTTTTCAGAAAATGCAAACTGTTGCTGTCCTGAGTGCAACAGGTGACTGCATGGAGAGCTCTGCAGTTCAGCACCAAGGGACAATGTCTGCAAGGGGAAGTCACCTTCAGGCATCTCCTAGAGCAGCACCTTATCCTCAGAGCCTGCCCTCTTTAGCTGATAGTTTGTCCTGGTTTTGATGGCCATCTGTCTCTCATCTTGTGCAGGTTATCCAAGGATACAGAGCTGGGGGACTCATCCAAAGTGCTGGTGGCATCCAGGATGCGTGGGCTATCTGAGGTGTGAGTTGTGAGCATCAGAAATGAACCATTTAAATCCCACATGCAGAAGTGTTGGGAAACAGGACAAGCCCCTGTGAAGCCTTTCCTCCTCCTCATCCTCCCACATCCCAGCACGGGCAGGCCCTGCTTCCACTGGGAAATGTGCAAATAGCCAGGAATCCAGCTGGTGTGAGGGAGGGGAGAGGGTGAGGCTGCAAGAACACGAAGAAGAAAATGAGGAGGAGGATGAGGAGGAGGAGGAGGAGGAGGACTTGATTTTTCTTGACATCTTCCACAGGCTGACCTTTGCCATTGAGAGATGATCTTTCTTATCAGCTCCTTGCAAATTCCTTGTGAGATGTATACAAAGAGGATGCCCAAGACTCTGATGGATGGAGGGATGGATGCAAGGACAGAAGTAGAAACACAACTTGTCCTCTCCTGCTTCTCCACTTTTCCTACACAAATATTCCTGTCCCATCACTTATCACTTCCTTCAATCCTGACAACTGATGAGAAAGTGTTTAGGACTCAAGGTCTTTATTTAGTTTTCTAATCAAATAATTTAAATGTATGAGTTGACACAATAGGCAAAGAGCCATAAGTCCCACTGCTTACTATTATGTGTGATTCTTCTTTGAGCAAATATATAATCACATCCCTAAGTTATAATAATTATGTAATATTTCTTGATAGAAGCAATTGGAATCCATTGTGTAGGGAAGTAATTACAGCTTACTTTGGTTCCTTTGTTTCTGAGTGGGTGGCATTTATGGGCAAAAAAATTATGCATGCTCAAAAATCTTTATAAAATGTTGGGTTCTCAGAAAATCTTAGACCTCCTCAGATGTACAGGATTTTTTAAGGGATAATAAAATCATTTTATTTTCTGCAGAGCAAAAATATGTATTAAGTCAACCAAGAGACATTTAGTTCTAAGGATGATAGAACATCAAGGCAAATGTTTTCCTTACAGGCAAAAATAGAGGAGAGTTTATAAATTTACACATTCAAATAAGCTTGATGGGTGTGTACACATGTTCCCTCTCTCACACACACAGAAGGTATGAGCTGCTTTTAAGATGACACCTTAAATATGGATTTTTATCCTGTAGCAGTTTCATGTTGGAGGGTTCTTATTTGTAATTAAATTTCTGAGAAAATTTTCACAGTAGTGACAGAGCAAAAATTGACTTAAAGGAATAAATTAACAGTAATAGCACAAAAGAAGAAATGTCAGGCAGATTGCTACAACACCATCTAATTTGCTTTTCTGATCACATCAGTGAAGGTCTTTAAATAACCAGATGCATTAACATTTATCTAGGAATGATAAAAGTTGCCATCCTGCCAGATATTCAGTTGGTTTATTAATTACCAACAGAAACCTGAGAAGAGATGTGTGTTGGTTCAACTTTGTAACTGCTCACTGGAGAATGTTTTTAAAGGGATTTCCTGTAGAGAAATAAGAGATGTTCGGGAAATATTTTTGAAGCTTGAAAACAAAAATGTTAAGTTTCAGCTCCTGCCATGATCTTGGTAAGTCTTTCATCAAGTGTATGGGGAACTGGTAAAGGATGCAGGAAGTGGGCTGAAGAGGAGAAAAGATCATAAGAACACAAATATTTATCCTGGAGGTATGGAGTGGCCTTTTCTACACAGCAAGTGAAGGGGCTCTTCTAAAAACATGGTGTTCTCAATTAATCCTGCACCCATTACTGTCATGCTGGGTGCCAAAGCTGGTGTTGAAGAAGCTGAAAGTGGTGTTTTCCATGTCAGACTTGAGTCCTCCTCAGTCCTGCCAGTGCCTTTTCTCACTAAAACTCATTGCTGGCTCTGGAGATGAGATGAGACATCTCCCAGTCAGGGGCATGTCTGGTGCACTAAGCATTTCTTCACTTAGATCTGCCTATTTTATCTGCCTGCTTCCCATGGAAAGCTTTCCAAGTGGCTTCCTATGATGAAAAGAAAATGTGTTATTTTCCTTGCACTGCACGAAAGCCCAGATATTTTTGTTCCTTTTGACTGCTTCCTGATCAATAGGCCAATTTTAGCTAGTGACCCTTTTCAGAATGTTCTCCTGGCCACTGGAGATTCTCTAATTTGCTCAAAAATTGCCCTGGTGAGAGCAGAAATAGGCAGCATGGCCCCAGCCCTGTGCAGTGCATATGCATGGGCTATATATGTAATTCCCTGCTTTTTCTGGGTATGCAGGCCCCCATTGGAAGCCTTTTCTCTGTGGCTGAGTAGCACTTAGGATGAATTTTTTTAATGGGTATTTTTAAGATACAATTTTTCACGTGTCAATTTTATTCTGGATGCCTGCTGCCTAAAAAAGTGATGGCACAATAGAAACAGCCCACCCTCTTCCACGTATTTTGACTAATTGCCTCAAAACATCCTGTGCTAGATTCAGGCTGGGTTCTACACCCACACCACCACCATTTTTTCATACTTTTTTTTTTTCCAGTGGCTTTCTGAAGCAAGGTTGCCCAAATCCTCAGTGATAAGTTAGAGGTCAGAGTTGGCTGCTCCTGAGTGGAGTGGGTGAGGAGAAAACCACAGCTGTTCCCTGTTCTACAGGGCAGCTCCTGTGCAGCTGTGAAAAACTTCATTTGCCAGGAGGATGAAGGAACTTCACACTGAATTTGATGGGAAATATAATTGATGGGTTTGAGGAAGGGTTTGAGGAGGTGGATTGCTGCTGGTTCACCCCTGGCTGTGGAGCCTGGTTTTGCTCCAGACCTGAGCCTCACCTGAAGGGAGGCTTCCAGGAACTTCAGGGATGTGCCACCTCCATGGCTGCTGCTTATTGATGCTTGGTATTGAGATTCAAATTCCTTTCTGAAAGATTGCAATTTACACATCAGTGTTATTGTAGCAGCGGAGATTCCTTAATGACTTCCTGTCAAGTACAAAATGCAAGCTAATTTCTGATCCTAAAGAAGTGCTGTGACAAAGACATTCTTAATGACAATGTTTGGCACAACCAAGCCACTCTGCTTCTCCAGGTCAGTGTGTGCAGCTCATCCCCCTGGGACTCCTGTCCTGGTGTCCCTCACCCCCTAAAAGTAGCACAGCTTGACTGGGAAAAGTCAAGCCAAATTTAAAAATAATTTGTTTTCACATGAATCTTAGAGTGATTAATTTATCCTATTGGTTTCAGAACATGAAAATGTGATCCCACCCCAGGTAAAAGCTTTTTGGAATATGCCTGATAACTCTGTAGTATGACTTCCTTCAGCACCCAGTATTAATAAATAGCACCTCTTATTAATAAAATATAACAAGAGAAAAAGACATCCTAGATGCCAAACATCTCCTACAATTCACAAAAGAGTTAACAGGCACCTCACAGGGAGACCTTTGCTACACATTTTTAATGGCCTGGGCTCTTGGTAGGTGAAAGGAAAGTTCCAAGCAATAATTCAGGTTTAAAATACTGTCTCAGTGCCAAGTAATCAAACTAGTTTTAAGTGAAGCAATTAGCAAGCATTAGAAAGGCAGCTATTTCCTGCTTGAAGGTGGTAAACTCTGTGTCTCTTATTATGATTTCTCTGGGGATGTGAGTAATGGGCTACAGAGCTTTTTTGGGGGGGGTAGTGGGATTTTTTTGCATACGTGGAAATACTGGCAATGTCCTAAATCCCTGCCAATTCACTAGATATGAATGACGATGGGGGTGGAACAAAGTCCTTACTCTTCTGGTGGTTTAAGTAATATATGTGCCAAAATCAGTTAGGTGGTTTTCTCATTAGTTCCTTAAAAACAGGTTTTTCCTTCCCAGTTCTGCCTCACCAGATCCCAATTTCTGGGACCAGGCTGGTGCTGGAATGAGCAGATGAGGCAAAAACTGGTCATTCTGCTGCCTTTGCTAGATTTTGTTGTGGGGGTTGATGAAACACAGGTGGGAACCACATCTCCCTGAAGGAGAGTTTTCTCCTTGAAACCACTTGATTTTTTGCCAAGGGGAGCTCTCAGAGCTGGATTCCAAGGTGAGGTGGCTCCAGATGGGTGCAGCTGCATCAACAGTCTGTTTTAACCTAAATGGGTCCTTTTGGAGCCAATCTGTCACTGTCCTAATTTCCTACACTTTACTTTGTGAGCACAATTTACCTAAACTTAACCCTGGAGTGCCAGAGTAGATCCTTCCCCTCCCTCCCTCAGAGCCTCTCTCTTCCATCACAGCTTTAAAAACTGGCATCCACACCTAAAGCTCCTTGGATTATTGAGAAATCCCTCTGTTGGCACTTCTGGGCTTTGAAAAAGGCTGTAGGGGCTCAAAGTGAATGGGCATGCAGCCAAATAAAGGTGAGAAGCAAGGCTGACCCCCTGCCAAAATTCAGGACATGTCCCTGAAGTCTCAGCATCACACAGGGCAAACCCCTGCCCTAAACAGGAACCTCTACATAATGTCCAGAAACAGAAATTTCATGTGCTTTCCATTGAAATTTACTCTTTTTGTTTTGAACATTGAGGGGAAAAACCCATCATTTTATAAATGAGAAGGGTGAATCTTAGGGAATATCAAAACCAATTTGCTTTCTATCTTTTTTATTCCTTCCCCAGCAAATTCAGAAATAGGCTGGAAAGCATAAAAACCAAATTCTTCAACAGCATTTCAGATTTTGGCCAGCACATGCCCTTATCTAATACTGAGCCTGATGAAACTAGTTTTATTTTAACAAACCTGGATCATAAACGTGATCAGGTGGAATTTTATGTAAGCACCAGCTAAAATCTGTGCTGGTACAGTTATTGCTGTGCATAAGCAAAAAAGTAAAGCACACAAAAAAAAGCCATGGAATTTTACCTCAGGCTGAGAAACAACGGGAAGTTTGGCAGAAAATGGGGAATTACATACTTTTATTAAAAGACTTGAATTTGTGTAGCCACAGGAAGCAGAGGGAGAAGGTCTCCCTCCCAATCCCTTGGATCTTCAATCCATTTGTTCTTAACTTTTTCTCTGAACATGTAGGACAACTTTTTTCTGACAGGAGGTCTAGATATTGAAGATAACTACATAGGTGCTTAAACTATCAGATTTTATGACTGTGCTGGGAAAAAGAGCAGAGAAGAGGAAGAACCATCATCCCCAACACGATGGACCACAACCCAGATAGGTATTGGCAGAAGAACCTCCTGTCTTGGAAAAAAAGGAATGCTTATTTTCCAGCTGACAGCTCAGCTGATGAGGTCATTGAGAAGCCTCTTGCTTGCTCTTTATTTCTTATTATCGTGGCATCTGTGCAAAATTTGGTGGTTTTCACAGCTTTGATTTTCACACCCATGTTTTTCCAGGTTTACAGCAATCTAAGCACCTTCCTGGTAGGCTTGAATTCGCAGGGAAACAAGCCATAGGTTGGAAACTATTCAGCCACAGTGAGAGATGTGATATTTTCCATCAGAAGATGAAGTGTTTGTTTTTCAAGAGCTTTGCCAGCCCAGCCTGCTTCAGATGGGGATTTTGCTGTGTCTCTGGTCAGGTCAGACCCTCAGAGATGGGCACTAATTACATGTTGCTGGTGGCTTTGGTGCCCAGCCTGTGACCCCCTTCTGCCAGACACCAGGGTGAAGCTCTCACAATTGCAGATTCAGTCAAAGGCCACCTCTACTCTGACCAAGTAAAGTGCTGTGGAAAAAAGTACTCTGAAAAATCCAGCCTTGTGCTGTCTCAAATTAGCAGATGCTTTTAATGCTGTTGACCTTCTTATCTCTGCAACTCCTCTCCCCCTCTCTAAAAATGGGGATAATGGTATTGTTCCATGGCACAGGGCTCTGCTGAAGATACACCCATTAGTGCTGCTGAGGTTTTCAGTCTCAAAGAGAGAGCATTTCATAGGGATCTGAGCCCAGGGTTAGAAAGGTGTGCAAAGGGAACGGGGATGAGAGGCTGAGTGATGAACAGGGAGAGAAATACCCAGCAACCACCCTGTGTGGGGATCTGGATCATTATGGATGGAGCAAAGCAGGGTCTGATGGAGGGCAGACAAATAGGTCTGTGGTCACATCTTTCAAGACTGCTATAATGTATGCAGAGAAGACTAAACCAAAGTGGATGGCACTCTGTATGTGTGCATATATAGGCACAGGATCTAATTTTAAATTAACAGCTAGGGTGAAGCAGTCATTTTGAATGGTGAGATTCACAGGCATGAGCGTGTGAAGTTGAGGGTGGCTGTGAAATGCATATATATCAAAATAAAATAATATAAAATACAAAACAAAATGGAATGGAATGGAGTGGAATGGAATGGAATGGAATGGAATGGAATGGAATGGAATGGAATAGAATAGAATAGAATAGAATAGAATAGAATAGAATAGAATAGAATAGACCAGAGACATTTCCAATCCTGCAATGGAAAGATCAGAATAGAATAGAAAAAACCAGAGACATTTCCAATCCTGCAATGGAAAGATCCTCTGCTGACATCAAAATCAACAGAACAGTAAAAAAAAATAACCTGTGGTAGCAAAGAAATCTCAGGGTATCACATTTTGGCACAGGGCAGACTCCCAGGAATTTCAGGATGACAATAACCAGGGTGACCTCAAAGGCTCAGGACTTCACCAGCAACCAGGATCCTTCCAGGGTGCCCACCTACCTGGCTGGGCCAGGAGACCCTTCTGCAGTGCTGTGTGCCTGTCTGGGGTCTCCACTGCATCCTGCCTCATCTGCCCCTGCCTGATCCATCTCCTCCTGGCTGCCTTTGGCTGAGACCTGCTCAATGTTAAGGTGATATTTGTTGTTCCTGCAGCCCCACTTCTTGAGGGCTGGCATTGGAAAGGCAGAGAAATGGCTGTGCTGCACATCTGGTGGGGTGGTAAGCTCTGGTCAGCTGGGTGGGGCAGCTGGGGCTGCCTGAGGGTTATAAACCTCTGATCCAGAGGGATGGTGCCTGCAGGAGCTGGGATGTGTAACGTGGCCACTCCTGAAATATCTAATTGCTTCTGCATCAGCATTTGGAAGCAGAACAGCAAGATTTGCATCTTACAGCTTACACTTGCTAGCATCATTCTCCAAACTCTCTTTGCTACTTCTCCCTCACCCCAAACATAAATGTCCTTTTTAATGCATTTTATTTCCAATCTGAGTGTCTAGACTTCGTTTATTGAGCTACTAAAGTCTGAAGATTGAATCCTCTATATCCTCTATTCACTCTATTTTATTTCAGGCAGGCCTGATCATTGTTTGAAATGTTCCCATTCCATCCAGCTGATGGAGATTTTTCACAGTGGAGCACAGAGTGTCTCCACCTGAGCGCAGCAGTGCTGCATTATTAGCTTGGGAAGCTATGACCTTGAAGGCTTTATATTTAATTTATTTCAGCATTCCAGCCATAGAGATGTTTGCTCTGATTAGACTCAGTAAATTACCCTCCACAGATGAATTATCAGGGGATTTTCTTCTATTTTTTTCCTGCCCATTCTCAAACAACTCAGAATGAGCCTGGATACTTTGGTCTGTGTGGCTGGAAATCTTAAATGACTTTTTTTTCCACAGCACAGCTCTCCAGGCAGTTTACAGTGAGTTTTCCTGAACAACTGCCCATCATGTATTTGCCATTTATGTTGTCACCCACTGGCTGATCTGATTACCAAAACTTTTCAACAATTAACTAAATCACAAATTATCTGCAGTTCTGACCAATGATTAGCAAATAGATAGGGATAGATGGGGATATCCATATCTGTACCCCTAATAAGGCTTCATCCCTGGGAGTGCTCAAATCCAGCTTGGATGGGGCTCTGAACTAGTGGAAGGTGTCCCTGCCCATGGCAAGGGGTTGGAATGAGAAGATCTTTAAGGTCCCTTCAAACTCAAACCATTCAATGATTCTATGACTCCATGATAAATCATTCTCTTGGCATTCTGGGAAGGAGGTGATATTTCTCAACAATTTAGGATAGGAGACAGAAACAATGATAAAAACCCCAGAAGGTCTTAATGAAAGTGAACAAGTTGTCATTTTCTAAGTACCTTGATTCATATAATCTGCTATGGCAGTGACCATGCCTTCTCTGGAGGAATAATATTGCTTGCAGAAATATTTTTTTATTCTGGGAATTTCTTCTTGGTGTGTGAACTTCAGACACACTGAACAGAGAGGAGGAGAGCTGAACCAAATCTTTAATATTTTCTGGTTCTATATGAGGAAGAGGTGTGTATTTTCTGCAACAATTTTCCCACCAGAGATATAGCAAGTACTTGCAAGAAGTTGAGTAATAGGAGCTTAATTCTTTATCACTTTTGCCCCAGCAAGAAGCCTCTGTGTGACTCTGAGCCAAATGCAAATGTAAAGCAAAGCACATTAGCTCCAGTCACCCTGCAGGGACATTTTGTTTTGCATTTGCAGGAGCTCTAAAATCTGCACATGGGTAGTCCCTGTGGCTTACTTTGTTAACAGGAACTTTTTCTGAGCTTCCCTAACTCAGTCACCTGCAGCTACATGAATATTTCCCTAGGGAAAGAGAGGGTTATGTCAGCATTTAGAAAAGGGCTTTTCCCAGAATGACTCAAGGAGTGAAAATAAGGACAGATTCACACTTCTGGAGGTGTTTTTCTCCTTGGGGGACATCTTTTCTCTGAGCAGGAGCTGTGGGGGCCAGGTTCAAGCCAGTGTGCTCATGGTTCCCAGCAGAGCACTCAAAAAGCCTGTCAGGACGAGTTCACCCTGTAAGACCCAGGGCTGTGCTACCTCCCCTCTCACCTGCTGAGCTTCCTGCAGGCTCCTCAGCTTCACCTGATTGTGGAGCAGTGATGAATTTTTCCTGCTCTCCAGCACCTCTGTCCTGGCATGCTTCCAGCCCTGGGCTTGGTGACTCCATTAGGAATTTATTGCATTGGCAGAACAAGCTATCATTCCAAAAAGCATTATTTGCTAATACCTCTGCAGCTCCATGCGAAAGTTTTCCCCCACAAACTCATTTTCTAGCTTAGATGAGGATGGAAATGGCAGAAGGTGGTGGCTCCAGGTACCATGACATTTATTTCCTAGCAGTGATTTGGATAATATTTCCCAACGCTGGGGGGAATGAAGTCTGGATTTTTGGTTTGTTTGTTTGTTTGTTCTTATACCAAAGGCTGGAAATTGTGATTTAATCCTTGAACTGTGTAAATTAAATCCTAAATGCAGAATGACGGAAAAGGCACAGGGGTTACTTCAGCCAGTAAATAGCCCCATCAAATGTTTTTTTGGATCAAAAATGCTCAAAGTGTATTTTGGAATTTTTCATACTCAAAGAAAAATGTTGCAATAAATGAGTGATTCAAGGTCTAGCATAAAATACTGACATAAAATTCTCTTGCACATTATCTGTTTTTCTTTGGGGTCTGCATAGCTACAGGCAAGCCAGAGCTTTGGCAGGTCAGGGGAACATGTTTAAGCCTGGGCTCCAGTGACCTCACTAACCAAACAGATGAAGCTAAAAATAAATGTAAGATGTTGTAGACATACAGGAGCCCCAGTTCCCTGAACTGTTTGCAAAAGGAAGAGACTGATTCTCCTGCTTTCAGTTTGTTGCTGGAGATAAGAGCTCACATCAGACAGTTTGGGTGGGGGGGGTCCTTTGGTCTCATTTTCCCAGACAGCAAATACTGCATAGAGATCCTCCAGAAATCCCTCCTGCTCTCTGCATTCCTATTCCCTAAATACTTCAGGCCCTTACATTTTTATGGCTAGATAATGAGGCCAGACCAAATCTGTCATCTGATCTCTCTGCTAATGTAGCAGACACAGCTTTCCAATCCCAGCTTAAGCCGATTTTACTTAACTGTGACCTCTGTAGCTGATGGGAGCTGAAACAAAACTTCAGTTCAGGTCCTGAGGTTTGGACAATGTGTGATTAAAGCTCTCTACAAGTCCATTTGAAAATCCATAAAACTACCTAGTCAACATGCTGAATTTAGAGTAACTGTAAATTATCTTAAGCAAATAATTTGCCTCGATCACAGAAGTGGAATTTCATATTCACAAACAATTTGAGAATCAAAGGGGACTGGCACAGAAAGATTACAATAGACAACAGACCATTTTCAGTTTTCCCATGTAACATGGACTCGAAATTATTTCAGCAAAGGTTGGATGTGCTGGGCTATGTGACATGAAGATGGACCTTCATGGGTCTTGAGGAATCTGATTTTTCAGGGGCTACAAAAGCAGAACAGAGTGATGGTAGCAGGTCATGAAGGTGAGAAACCTCTGTGTTGACATGGCTCTGATTGCCAGAGTAGACTCCATGTGTCTTCACCCCAGGATGAGACTGGAAAGCACATTTCTGTAGGTTAGTGCAGCACTTGGAGACTTTACACTGCCTGGGGCAGGCAGACCCAGGCCAGTGACAGCACAGAGCTGTAACTGGGACAACCAAACAGACTGAATTACCCTAAAAAAGTCTCACATCAAACAGCCACACCGTGGCAGTGATGATGGCAGGGTCTCCACAGATGTGGCAATCTCTGCACCGTGCCCTGTGAAGGGAATAGGATGTTCCCATTGTTCCCTCCCCTCTTAATTAGCCATGTTTTAATAACAAAGCTGTCAGGTGCAAAGGGAACGTGGGTCCCATGGGCTGGGCAGGGAGATTTGCCATCCCCACCACAGCACCGCTCCCCACATTGAGGTGATTTCCTCCCTTTTGTACTGGGAAGGGAGTACGGGGAAACAAGGTTCTTTAGGTGATATTTTAAAATATTTTTCCTGCTGGCAGAAGGAGAAAAGGCTTCCAGAATGAGACCTGACCTTTTGCGTGCTGCAGTGCCGATTCCCAGAGAGGCCCATTGAATTCTTCCCTAATGAGAAAGGACTTTGTTTCTGAGCTCACTGAGAATAGCCCCATTTTCCTGCCCATCAGCTGGAAAACTTCCTCTCTTGGGGCTGGGCTGATGGCTCATCCTGTCCCCCTCTGCATGGGGAGGCCAACACATACCCCCCAGTGGAACCTTCTGCCCAGGAGCAATATGGTCTTCAGCACTTCTGCTTCAAGGTGCTCCACAGATGATCTTCAATTTGGGATGTCCAGGAGATCTGACTAAACCCCAAAGGCCCTGGGTAAATCTGATCTGCTTCTGGTCTTAAAAGAGCCTCACAGTCCTTGCTAGTCCCAATGGAGAGAGAATTTGGGACGTGCAGACAGGTCCTTCCCTCCAGGAAAGTCAGAGATGTCCCCTCCAATGCTTGTTGCTGCCCTGTGGCCCAATCTCTCCTTTATGCAGTCAATTCTCTTTGTTCTCCACTGTAACAAACCTTATCCCTCCATCCCTCCTTCCTTTCCCTGTAGCATGCTACAGTGGAAGGGATAAACACAGTTTCCCTTCCTTGCTCCAGGCTGTAATGCAACTTTCCTTATTTTCCCTCTCTGGTCTCCTAGAATCATCTCTAACAGACTTTACAGGTTAACCCCAGAGTCAGCTCAGCTCTGTGCAAATTTGTAATACAGGTTTGTAAGAAAACCCCAGAACACATCCTTTTTTTTTTTTTTGGGTGAGAATAAAGAAGGAATGTGGTAGGAATGTGTCAGCTGTAACAGCTGCAGCACGGAAAGGGGAAGCAGTTGGACCTGGGGTGAGAGATGGAAAGAGTTTCCACCAGGGGTACCCTTGGGATGCAGGAGGTGAAAAGGGAGAGAAAAGGACTGAAAATACTTGACAAATGGGAGATGAAAGAGGGGGTTCAGTCTTCCATTCCTCCCTGCTGGTCTGGCTCAGCAAGGACATGCTTGTTTGAGATTCACACTTTGTTTTCTTGGCCTCGAGTCCCATTTCTACTTTTGGTCCTGGCTGCATCTCATCTGCAAAGTATTCTCTGTGTAGATTATACACAAACTGCTGCATTCAGATCCCTGAAGAGCTTGAGCAGAACAGCTCAGTGACTTAGTGCACAGCCAAGATCCACCACACACCCTTTTCCTTGTGGATAACAAGGGTTGGAGCGTGTTTGCTGTGTCACAGCACCTCTGAAGGGGCTGACACGTTTCACCAAGCAGGTACAAATAATTGCTTTACACTGCACAAAGGCAGTCGAGGGCCAGGGACCGGCTGTTGAAATGTTTGCAGTGACACCGTGCCAGGCTCTGTGACAGGAATTCACCTTCATGTAATTAATTCTGAAGCTCTGTCACTGAATCTAGTTCTCCTCAGGTAAAGCCAGTGTTAAATAGGCTCAAAAACTTGCCGTGTCAGTCCACTTTGTACTTGAGAGGAGACATGTACCTCCGGGTAGGGGGAAGGGAGGGGAGGCAAATATGCTGATGACTGAGAGACACTGAGATATGCTGGTAATGGGGCCAGCCAAGAGGCAGAGGGAGAATAAATAAACATAATTTGGAAGTGACAGTCTGTCTGGCATTGTACTGCGGTCTGCTAAGATTTCTGTTTTTAAAGGATGCAGTAATTTAGTGAAAGCAATATGGTGAAAGGGCTCTGGTATTATCGATTAGCTTTGATCCATAAATTTCTGCTGAGCTCCTTGAAAATGCAGGAGTTAAGGATGTAGGATAGATGGAGGCCAGATCCAGACTGATATTCAGGTCTTGATCGTGCTAGCAACACAAAATGTGACCTTAAAGACAACTAGAGTGGGAATGAAGGGGCTTTAACTAAACTGGGTGTAACTCCAGTGAAATCATAGTAATCATAGAAAGCACTGAACAGTTTGGGTTGGAAGGGACCTTACAGATCACCCAGTTCCATCCCCTGCCAGTTCCATGGGCAGGGACACCTTCCATGACACCAGGCTGCTCCAAGCCCCATGCAGCTCTTCCAGGGATGGGGCAGCTTTTTCTGGGCAAGACCAGAAACTGATCTTACTCAAGCCCTTCAGGTCTTGCTATACTTTAGGGAGACTGTGTTGGGCTGCAGTGGCAGGGAAGCCTGTTTGAAGGTGTCTCAGGATATGTGTGGATCCCTGTTGCTGAGCTGGCAGATGGAGGGGAAGAAGAAACAGCCCATTCCAGTTTATGGCACAGCTGACGTGTCACTCATGAACCATCATGGATGCTGAGCTATTCCAGTATCCCAAAACATCCTTTCTGTCACACATTTGCTCTTGGTTTTTGGTGAGTAGGCTGCAACCCCTTGGGGCATGGGAATTTTGTGAGACAAACCCTTATTCCTTGTGATGCTCTCTCTACTTGAGGTTTCTTTGCAAGCTCAAGTTGGGCAGTGTTATCAGAAATGCTTATTCCCACTGGCAAATAAGAGCATCTGAGCCCTGATGGGAGAAAATTTGACAGGTCAGGTTTCTACAGAGCCTGGAACTGGCAAACATTGCAAGCTGCCAGCAAGTCTTTGCTGATTTTTCTTGGTGACCCTCCAGACAAGCACATTCTCAGATTCTGGTGATTCAACATTTTATTGCATCAGGGACCAGCTGTGGTCAGAACTGGCAAAGTCAATGGCATCTTCCAGCTGTCAGGTCTGTGCTCAAGGCTGGAGTTTCTTCAGAGAAGCTGTGTGAGGAACAGACTATCCCCTTCTCATGGTTCAGAGGCAGAAGGGAAGCAGCTCATTTCAAGTTCTTGGTCTTGCAATGATCTCCAGAGTGCTCCAAGGACAACCAGGGAAATTATGGGCTTTTCTTTGGGCCATCACTGCTTCCTCATGGGTTTTTACGCTTGCTAAGCTCTCTTCCACAGCATCAGGTCCTTTCTGCAGATGATGCCAGAGCTCTCTTGACTCATCCTCCCACAGAAGTCTGTACCCACCTGGTTCCAACTCAGTAACATGTTTCCCATCCAAATGTTGGCTGTTTTTTCAGGATTAGGCCCTGCATGCTGGTCTTCTGTGGCTTGGATCCAAACCCTAGAAATGTCCATGAAGAAATTCCTGTTTGTTTCAGCTTTGGACCTGGTGCCAAGTTCTCAGCACTGTGCTGAACACAAGCCAGGATCCTGCTGAAGGCAATATCTGATGCAGTACTATGTCACCCCTTTGGATTCCCTGTCTTCAGCTTTTAAACCCCAGAAAACGTGTTTTATTCATCTCCCTAATGGTTATTCAAGAACACAAGATTGGAAGATGATTCCTTGAATCATCAAGGCTAATTCCCTGTTCCCTCTGGCATCCATGCCACTCAAATCCTTGCATAAATCCCAATTCTGACTATAATTAATCTGTTTGACCCTTTAAACCATGTCTAGCCTCTCATGCATGTTGCATCCTTTTTCTGCCCAACATGCAAGTGTGTTGTAGAGTCTTTTCTAGCAGAACTTGGCTGCTATCATTATCAGCTCACACCTTCTACTCCCACCCCATCTGTGCCTGGCACTATTTTCATGCATAATACATCGATCATCTGCAGCCTGGTAGGGGGGGAAATCATCACTTCGAGTCACTTGTCTGAATTCAAGCCACATCTGAGCTGTATCCTTTGCTGAATTCCATATCCATGGTTTGATAAAAGGGAGGGAAACCAGCGAGAAGACCTCAGGCTCCTCCTGTCTACAAGAACTCCAAATCAAATGTTGTGTTTATAAGCCTTTGAGAGTCTTATGGGCCACACTCAAAGCTGGTGGAAATCCATGCAAGTCTGATGCACTCTTGCAGCAATTCCAGCTGATACCAGGCAAAGGATAAGGGCTTTGTTGTGTTTGCTTATCTTGGTTTTCTGTAGTGCAAAGCCTCTCTTCTTTGTCAGGTTGGATGGGCCTTTGTGAATATTTGACTGATTTTCAGCCATCCTGCTCTTCATTTACACCAGCATGGCTGGGAAGAGCACCAGTGTTTCATTCTGGAAGACAGATCTTCAAAGAGTAACATCCACGTAACAAACTTGATTTTGAAGTCTCTCAGGAAGGCTTTGAAAACAAAGGCTCAAATTCCAGAGTAAGTAGAAAGACCTTGGTTCCTAGTGGTGAAAGCTTCCTACCAGAATTATTCCCAGAGGCAGTACAGACTTTACATTTTGCCTCATCTAAATGCATTAGGAGGAGTATTAAATTTCACATGTGCTGCATATTGATGTAATTCTCCTGACATGTCTGTTTGCACCATTATGAAATAAGGGATTTCCTTTCCCTTTCTTTCCACATTTGCCTTGCTCTCTAGGGATCTCGAGGATATGATCCATTGGCATACAAGGATTATGCCTTTTACACAGAGGACTTAAAAAAAGCTTCGTCATTGTACTAACAGAGGTCTCGGGACAGCATCCTGCATTAGCAGTGCTTGACTTAACTGACAACCTATGGCTGGGAGAGATCCATTAATCTTCTGTGTCACCATCTCTCCAGCCCTGCTCAAACTTTGTGAGGATGAACACTTCGGTGCAGGAGAACCCTGAGGGTCTTTTCATGTAAAAACAACATCTCTGTACCTTACAAGTATTCCCCGATCCAATCTTGCATTTCCTTCAGTAGCTTTTTGTGGTTTTGTTTGTTTGTTTGTTTCTTTTGTTGCTGTTTGTTTGTTTTTTGGGTTATTTTTTGTTTGTTTTATGGTTTTTTGTTCGGGTTTTTTTGTTTTGTTTTGTTTGTTTGTTTTTTTGGTTTTTTTTGGTGTTCAGGGGGAAGGGTGTATTTAAACAAACACCTCCCGAATATCCCCCCAGTTATCTGCAGGTACAAGGTTAGGTTGGAGGGTGCTCTGCCACCCTGCACACTCTGGAAGGGTGACCAGCAGTGCCCCTTGGGTCCCACACCTCTGCTGCCTCAATGCTTGTGACTTTATTCTGCATCACAGCTCCACGCTGTGACAGGGACGATGTAAATGCCAGCTTTGAGCAGAGCTGAGGGCCTTTTCCTTCCCCAGAAATGTTGAATGCACTTAATCTTGTGGGCAGTAAGGAGAGGGCAGAGTTCAAGGGAAGAAGAGGCAGAGTTGGGATTTTTTTAAGCCTTTTTTTTTCTTAACAGGCAAATTTAGATTGCTGAAAGAGAGCCATAAAATGAATTTAACAAGCCAGGGGAAATAGAGGAGACTACCTCAATTCTTGAAAAGTCAACACTGACCTGACTACACAGACTTGAGGGCATACTGGCTTCCTTCTCTGGGAACACCTGTGCCTATGCTCTCAGATCCTTTATACAGGGCTGATTGCTGCATTTCTCAGCTCATCAGCTGGATGGGACACAGGAATGTGTACTGGAAGAGATGAATATGTATACAGTTAGAAAAAGCACTGCAGAACACGCCTTGCTTTTACCTTCAGATAAAGTTGTTGGCAAAG
>VZTT01052573.1:32549-52532 GCA_013400855.1 Buphagus erythrorhynchus
CGTTGTATGTAGAATGTACCTAAAAGCCCATCCTATTCTAACCCCCTGCCATGGGCAGGGACTCCCACTAGACCTGGTTGCTCCAAGCCCCTTCCATCCAGCTTGGCCTGGAAAAGGGCTGGGATGGGGCACTCACTGCTCCTCAGGGCAGCTCAACACCCTATCAGGGAATAATTTCTTTCTAATATCTATCCTAACCCTGCCCTCTGTCAGTTTGAAGCCCATTTCCCCTTGTCCTGTCCCTCCATGCCCTTTTAGAAAGCTCCTCTACAGCCACAATGCACTTTTTGTCTCAGCTGATGGACCCCTGTATACAAAAAGGTTTACCTATCGTGTAGGCTGATCCCAAAAATCACCACTATCCATAGTTCCACAGGGGAGAGTGCTCTGTCTGTCCTTCTTTATGCCACCTCTCCTCACCCTGCTGTCACCACTCGTGACAGATGGCTTTGGTGGGGGAGTCACAACATTTCTCATTTCTGTAACTCACTGCTCCACTTTTTGGCATGTGTGAAGTAAGTGTAGACTTTGGGGGTTTTAGCATGAGTTTGCCATTCTCTGGTTTTGTCCTTGAACCATATTCACTGAGAAAACCAAGTGCCAAAGCAGGGGTCTATATGGAAATTTCCTGCCATGTTTTAACTTCCCAGAGAGCAGCTGGAAGGCACACCCTGGCTGCCACACCAAAGCCCTTCCCACTCTGGTATGGTTGAGTACTTTTCACTACTACCAATGCCAGTATGCAGATTTCATGCACCAAAAATCCTGCTTCTCCCTTGACATTCCTAGAGGATGTTTCCACCTTTACTGGTTTGGTTTGCCAAGGCAGGCTGAGCCCCTGCAGAGATTTGTGAGATGATGACTGGGAAGTGTTGTTACCAAACCCCAGCCCTAAAAATGACCCATGTTTGAGCAAAAAGTGTGGGCAGCTTGTATTCAGGCTTTTGCTCAGATGCACACCTTGTAAGTCTATTCCTGCAAGCAAGGAATAGACTTTTACAACCACAGCTGGAAATTCCTCTTTTTTGTTTCCCCCTGGCAATTTTTGGCTATTTGACATCACCCAATTGTGCTACCACTGTCATCATTAAGCACTTTGTAGGCTTTCTTGCTGGGCCATGTTCTCCAGCAGCTGCCCATGCATTTCTGGGACTCTGCTGCATCCATTCTTTATCCCATCACCAGCTTGAAGGCTGTAAGGAAGAAAGAAATCAGGAAGGAAAGGAAGAAAGGAAAAAAAATTATTAAAAAAAATTATGTGTTGTACTTTTATACTGGCAATTTGGAAACTGGCTGAAGTTCTGCAGAGATTGGCATTGACCTCTAATTGATTTATATCTACTTTGGGGCAATATCAAAGCCCAAAATCAAAGCCCAGCATTGATTTGCAATAGACTTGCACAACAGAGATGCTGAATAGCTCCTGCATGCTTTGTGAAGAGGCAGACTGCTTGGATAGGGAGAATTGGTGTCCAGCAACTGGAAGGTGCCCATACTGGGCTTCTTGCTTCTTTCTAATTCTCAGGCAGTGCATATTTTATTTTGAGATTAATGCCTGGACTTTTGAAGTTGAGAATAGACAGATGAAACCTGCTTAGGTTTCATCCTTGGTTTCCAGTAAATCTCCAAAGCCATTTTAAATTTAAGACCTTAACATTGCTTTTAAAGCATTCAATGAGTCATTTAAATGAAGGGAGCAGTGATTTCTGGGGGACTTTCAGTACAAATTCTGACTTATGCTCTTTTCTGGTCTTGATGCATGATTTTCTCCATTCCAAAAGATAAACAGTCATCTTTTACTTTGAGAAGCTGGATTCACCTCAAACCACATTTGTTCTTTGAGAACATCAGCATCTTTCTGGCTAATCCCTCTCAAGGAAACCATCAGCTTAAATTGTAAATTGTACCTCCCTTCATTTTTCAATGACTCATTCTTGTTATTATTGTTCTGCTTATCAGGATATCTCTCTTTCTGGGGATGTATTATTTCATGCTTCAGCATCTCACCACAAAATACATATGTAGTTTCCAACCACAAATGTAAGAGTCATTGAAAGAGAAATTTGGAAAGTGTTTATTCAGGAGACATGTCTCCTAAATCATGTGGTAATCAAATGGATTCAATAATTGCCCTAATTTTAACTCAGCATAATGAGCCTTTCCAAACCCATGGCTGAGAATTACCCTAATTGAGTCCAGAACCATTTGTGATAGTAAATGCTGAATTTTCTAAGCAGATTTGAGTTCCAGTTCTGGGTTGGAGGTGAGACTGGCTGCAGAGATGCCAGAGCATGGACAAGGCTCTCTGGAGGCAGCATTTTTGCTTCCCCCCAACCTTTTAGCCCCAGAACAGCTAAATATCTACTTTACTTGTGATGTAGCAAAGTCAGTGTTGCCCCAGGCTGGTCCTCAGACATCAATGTGAGGATCCCAAAGGATCCCTTTCCTCACAGTGTGATATCTGGTGTACAATCTGTGTTCAACACCACTTGGAATTCTGCTGGAATGGTACCAGGGGCTTGGCTGGCATCAAAACCTGCGGGTTTTGTTTCTTTGAGTATGATCATGAGGGATGGATTACAAGCAAGCCTTTGCAGAGTGATTAGTTATGTTTGTTAAACCAGTTCTGAGCTGGATCCAGCCTTTTGGTCACGAGTCAGGCGAGAAAGCACAAGTCCAAGAGTGACAGAGTGGAAAACAGCATGTGTGTGGCCCATGCTTAGCAATCGTTGTAAAAAAAATATCCCACTGGCTGTGTGGTGTTACATTAGCCAAGGTGTTCCATTGCTTAGAGGAGTGCCTCTGCTTCCAGAAAAAAAAATAATCTCTCCAAATGAACTGGATATTAATTGAGGGAGACCTCAAACGATCCCTAACAGCTCATATACTAATTAAAGACAGATCAAAGTGTAGTTTCTCCTGTTCTCTCTGGAGGTAATTGAATTTCTGAGGGGAAAAATAATTCCTCGTGGCTTTCCCTTGGTTTCAAGTGCAGAAGTGCACACTGTTTCCTAGCTGGCAGCAAAGATGTGGGTGATGTATGAGGAGCAGCACAGACTGAATGCAGGAACATGCTGCTGCCATTTAATACCAGATAATATATTTCACAATCCTACTCCTGGAGTTTTTCAGCAACTGGTTTAATGTATTGGAAAGTATTTGGCTTGCCTTGGAAATGTTTCCCGTTTGAAAACAAGCTGCAGTGGGAGAGCTGGCAGCTGCACAGGAGGCTGCTCTGTGAAAATTGGATTCCCCTGTGTGGCACAGTGGGAATGGGTCACAGGGAGGGCTTTGAGCAGCTCCCAGAAAAGGCTGCAGGCTGTACAGATCTGCCAGTGGAGAACCCTTCTGCTTGGTCTCCAGAGGATTTCTGTCACTCTGTCACTTGGCAGTACAGGGAATTTGGAACGGATTTATTCCTGGTTTTTGTCCCTTGGGCAAGGAGAACGTGCAGAAGAACAGCAAAGCTTGGCTTATACTAATGAATTTAAAATCTTGGGATTATTTTAAATCTCCAGATGTGGAGTAGAATCTCTGCTCTAATTCTGCTCTTAATTCAAGTCTATTTTATTTAACCTCAACAACTACAGAACCACTGTCTGGGTCTAGTTTATCAGTAAGCAACACCAGGACACCTGGTCCTGGCTGAGAGAGCCAGAGGTCTGATGCATGAGTTTGGGATACACTGAATTTTCTCTAGGGCTCTGTTAGCTGCACAGGAATCAACAATTCCCCCTTCCAGGGGTGATGTGAGGACAATTTCTGCTGCTGCTGTGCGATGCTCTGAGGATGATAATGCTGGAAAATGCTTGCTCCAGCCCTGGAGAGATTTGTTACTGTGCCTAAGCCTTTCTGGAGACAGATTTATCGCTCTGCTTAAGAACGAGGAACAATATCACATCCAAAAAAATTCTTCTCCCACCCTGGCTTGCAGCTTTCCCAGGCTTTCCCCTTGCCTTTCCCAGCAGAGAGGACCACACACCCTTTGGTGCTGGTTCTTCCTTCCACATATCTGCAGCTCCAATCTCCACCCCTGGTGCTGCATGAGGCACTGCCTGCCCTCCAGGCTGCTGCAGAGGGAGCCAGCTCCTCCAGGCCCCAGATCCTGCACACAAAGTTGCCTTTTTGCACATTTTTTTTTCCATACCAATCCCTTTCCTTGTGGGACAGGGGGTGGGAATGTGTGCCTTGACCCTGAAACAGATCTGTGCATGGGAAGCTTCTGCAGGGGGAAGTGCTCGCCACCATCAGCACTGTGTGTGCTGGCAGTGAGGAACCTTCTCGTGATGGTTTGGTGGCAGAAAGCCTCACATCCTCAGCTGGCCTCCACAGAGCTGTCTCAGTGTGGGCACAAGGCAGGGACCTCGGCTGGACCAGTCTGAGACGCTCATCCCCATCTCTTTCTGGAGAATGAGGCGTTTTTTAGCCTTTCACAAGCTCGTGTGAGCTGGATAGAAATACAGGGCGGTGTCCTCTGGTTCCCACTGACAAAACGGAGCTGCACAGTGGGAGGTGGGGAAAAGCCACCCAAACCTGGCAGGGATGTGAAGGGAAAGGGTCTGCAGCACACAGCCACTGGAGGGCACAAGGAGCAAAGCTAAGACCCTTCTCCAAAAAGTCTCTGCAGGATTTATGAATGGGCAGCCTTCTTTCTCAGAGCACCTAAGTTTCTCATGAGAGGTTTAATTTTTATATTTTTTAATCCTTGCAGATGTATTTTCTGTGTTCCCAGGCTGGTATCTACAGTTGAAGGGACACCTCAATTCTTGGTGCCTGAGGATGGACAGTGCTGGAACCCAGAAACCTGGGAGTTTTGAGCTTTCAGTGCTTTCTGGCACTGACTCCCTGGAGAACACTGCTTTTGACTTGAGGCCTTGGAGAAGGCTCCAAATTTGGGTGATGGAATTAAAGTCACAGGTGCGTAGTTAAATAGCAGTGTGTGATTTCAGATGGTGAAGGGTTTTCAATTTAAGGGGTTTAGAATATAGTAATAGGTATGGGACAAGATAGAGGTTTTTGGGTATTGTCTCTTTCTGTCTTCTTCTTATTTCTTCATGGTTTCAGGTAGTAGCTTTTAGTTAAATAATTAGTGCTACACTGCAGGTCACAAGAGTTTGGTTATTAGGTGAAAAGTATAAATAATATAGGTGTTAGTTCTTTATTAAACTGCTTACCTTTAAAAGACCTTGTAACTAACTAAATTCACCTCCATTTTGCTCACTTTTAGCTGGTTACTAAAAGTGTTGCAAAACTCTCTATACTTTAAATAAGATTTGATAAACAACCAAGTCCATACACAAGAAAACTCATCTCCTTTGTGTTTTTAATCCTGACTCTGAGTGAAAACAGAAAAAAATAAAAACAAGCCACTAATTGAGTGGTGCAGTTAACCCATTTACAGGACAGCCCCACGATGGTGATTCCTGGCTAATGCTTCCTGGATCCTCTTGCCTGGGGTGGCTTTTTCAGTCCCTCTGTGCTACCCTGGAGCATGGCAGGAGGAATGAGTTAAAATGCCTGCACCCTATGGCAATAACTACACAGGACAGAGGGACTCCTGGAAGTGGGAAGTTCTTGGGTTTCAAGGCTCATGGTTAAACACCAACCAGGGAAAGAAATGAGAATTTGTCCTATTTTGCTCCAAGAGCCACTGCCTGGCTCTGTGCTTGCTGTTTACAGTCAGAGTCCATGGGATGTCTCTCTTGCCCTTCCTGAAATGTCTAAAAAAGCATCTTTGGTTACTCTGTGTTACAGTGGGACATCAGCAGCTTGTTCCAGAGCTGAGTTGTGTTATTTGCCACAACAGGGAGTAGTGAGAAGAAGTTGAAGAAACCATCTGTTAGGTCTGGGTGTCATCAGACACCAGGAACTGGCATGGAAGGAATTATGAGAGGCTGTGCAAAATGTCTATTGCACCCCAAGACAAGACTATCATACCCCCTAAACCAGCCCTGACAGTCCCTACATTAGACTGGGAGTGGGGCTTATGATCCTTCTAGGAAGGGCTGGGGAAAAAAAAAATAGAATAGAAGGATGCCTGGAAAATAATAATGAGTGAGAGGGGAAACCAGAGAGGTGAAGAGATCCCTGCCTGGGAGCATCCAGCTGCTTTCTCTGCCTGGCTCTGGTGTTGTCCAGTGACAGCAGTAGGATTCTGGCTTGTACAAGGACCTCTGTGTCTTATGAAACCCCTGCTACCTTCCTTGATTTCAGTCAGGTCCTGTTCCTGCTGCCTCAGAAACCTTTACTGACAGTGAGACAAAGGAGGTGAGAAGACAGCCTTGAGAGTAACACTGGAAAATAATTTGTGGAGGGAAAGAAAGTACATATTTGGCCAGGTCTACATGCCAGGTCTTGAACCAGCAGAATTGCTTTGGCAAGAAGCATGGTTCTGTTTGACTGAAAAAGTTATGAATCCAACTTCAAGGCTGACTGCATCTTTATGATCTGAAATTGCTTTATAGCTGTAATTTATTCTCCCTTTCATACAGGAATAACTCTGGCATGGGCTGGTCATGCTGTAAATAACAGCCAGAGAAAAGAATTATTATTCAGTCTGACAAAACAGGAGCTTGAGGGGTTTACAATAACCTGTCAAGTGACAGGTTCAGTACTATCAGAGTGAGGGACTTGGTGTACTACAGCTGCCTTGGGGGGTCCTGTGGGTGCTGAGGAGAATTCAGCATTTGGGCAATTCATGGATTTTGATGTACAGAGACCCCATCTCCTGCATGGGCAGCCTTGTACCCCCACCAGCTGGCAGAGAGGTTGGCCCCCTGTGCTGGGGCATGGCAGAGCTGCCTGATCCTTGCACTGCTGGGAGACACATCAGGCATGGTCAGAGATGGTGTTGGGCTGGTCTGACTTTTGGTGTGACCATAAACACACATGGGATGTTTCACCTCTGTGACTGTGTCTACCCCAGCTGCTTTGCCAGCTCTTCTTGGTTGAATTTTCATGCATTTTGGCACACAGGAAGCCTGTGACACAGAGATCCACCCTTTGAAGATCAGAGTCTTCATCCAGAGGTGGCCTGCAGGCCAGACAGAGCATCTGAAAAACCATGCCCAGATTGACATTCTTTTTTTTAACCTGGTTGGAGGTTTAGACACCACCCACCCTTGGAAAGCAACAGCACCATAGGATCATTGGTAAATGGCTTCATAGTTCCTATGGAATCCAAACATAGCAGCAAGGACTCCTCCCTTCAAATTGTTTTCTGTTATTATGAAAAACTTACAGAATAAAATTATTTTAAAAATTTAATTAAAGACATAGGTTTATGTGTTCTTTATAAACACCATCAGAAAGGTTTTTCAGAGCCACAGGGATGAAAGCTGAAATTGCCTTTATTCATCTTAGTATAAAACAGGAAGAGGTAGAATCAATCATTTCTAGCATGCTAACCTTTTCATAACCCTGTCCATTAGATGCTTCTAGCGTCTCTGAACTGAGCTCAGGTCTTGTCATTTAAACGTGTCTTTCAGACCATAACATCTTATCCAATATGATGGCTCAAGTCAGGCATCTATTAAGTTATATACCCTTATTTCTTCTTCCAAAAGTGCTATGCAATGCCCCAGAAAAGCTTGTGCACATCAGTTCCTGGAAGAGACATGATTTCTTGCAAGCTGCAAAATGCAAACAGAACCCAGCAAGTTCTTCTATGCCCCTCCTCTGCATTTTTTTGTGAAAGCACCTTAAAAACACCTTGCAAAGCAAGTGCACTTCTCAGGCTGTTAGCACAACCTAGCTGCAAACTGAGGAGCAAATTTCTTACCATTAATATTCAGGCTTTGTGCAACTGTAAGTCTTGAGTTCTAAAAGGGCATATCTCAGCAAAAGGTAGGAGAAATTTTATTTCTATGGGAAATAAAAGTATTTCTTTAGAATAATTACTAGCAATCCTCCAATGAAGAATTCAATTCTCACATGTTATGGCAATAGTTTTTCTATTAGAAAACGCTTTTTTTTCATTTTTTGTGTGTTCAGAATCTGCTGTTAATGACTCCATTTTATGTGCATCCCCTCCAGCACGTGGTGGTAGCCATTCTTCTTCTGGAATAAATTGAACAGGCCAGCATCTTCTTTGCTGGCTTCCTATTTTGTCCTTACTCACCTTTCCAATTTGCTGGAGATCGTTGACAATTATTTTTTCAGTATCTTCTAGTACTGTTGTCAATAAATTAAATAGCAGAGCAATCCAGGCAAGGCCAAAAAGAATCCAAATGGCCACGAGCACTCGATAGTAGGAAAAGTATTTCCTGTCAGACTGTTTGCCTGAAGATAAGGGGGCAGAAAGAAGGAGAAAATTAACAAATGAAAATTGCCTTGACAGTGTAAAGTGGAACAGCCTAATGAATTCATCAATATGTTTTATATTGAGTACTTTAAGGTGACGTTTTTGCTGTAGGAGACTCTCAGCTCCACAGCATTAGGTTAAGGCTGGGCAGTTCTTTTATTGCTGCAATAAACTGATACATGTAATAAACATGATACAAATATGCTGGCCTGTCAAATGACACACTGGAATTGAAGTGAATCATTCTGTGATTCTGTGATTGAGGTGAATTACTATCAGAGCAGGTTATTTTTTCCCCCCTACTGCATATCAATTCCAGCTCAACTGCTGCACGTACAGGTAAATGAAATAATGTGGGAAGTAGTGTTAAATTGTATTGTATTATCTTGGAATTATACTCGAACTCCCAAAGGACAAAAAGCAGAGCACAGTGGGACACTATAACCACACAACCATTATTATCTGGGTAATTGTAATTCCCTGTATTTCTATAGAGTGTGATTATAACCTAATAAATATTTCCTTTCAATTACAGGTAGATGTGATCGTACAAAGAGAATGGCTGCAATTCCTATCTCACTCTTGAATGGCTTCAGGAGCTTCCTCCACTTAAGAAACCATGTGACTGATGAGAATTCACTGACACATGCCAAGGACAGAACTTCCTATGTTAGAAACCAGTGGACCAAAGCTTATTTCATACAGTCTGATCCTCTTAGAATCAGCCAGGACCTCACACCTGCTGTTCTGCATGGATCATTTTGTTTGATCCTTCAGATGTCAGCAACCCACCCCCAACCTACAGAGAGCATTTGCTTGGTCCCACACAGTATTATCATCATGATACAGGTGATGTGGCCCTGGCATCTGCAGGAACTGCAGGTATTGGTGGTATTGCTTATGGAGAGCTTCAAGTCACTGCCAAAGGTGACTTCACATAGCTGATAACACTGCAGTGTGCATGGGCAGGGAGATCACCACAGACCTCGTGGTGAACCTGCCCAGGAGGAGCCCAAGTGCTGGCAACTCTTTTCAAGTCCTGCAGTGCCCTGTACTGCATAGATTAATGTGGAGGATTTTTGTTCTTTGTTATCCAAGAGCTCTGGAACAAAGCATCTCCTTGTTGTACTCTTATATAGAGTTTATGGTGTGGGGTTAGCAAAGCCACAAGTAATATCTTTGTAATGTTAACCCAAAACTGGACTTGAGCAGGGAATATTCAGTTAACAACCCAAAGGGAGTTTCACCCTAGAGGTATCATCTAGAGGTACATGTATTCCCAACAGCCAAACCCAGGCTGAGCCATCTTCCCAGCATCTCTACCTTCCCCAAACAGGCTCAGCTACAAACCAGATTTGAATTACTAAAATGCAAATCAATTCAAACCTGTTCTGTTCCACTTGGCCAGCACCAAACCATTTGTCATCTGTAAGCAGTTCTCAGTGCATAATTCTCAGAGCAGTCATTGATTCTGCTTGCTTCATTGTGAAGATGTGAAGCAGTAAACTTATCAACATTTTACTACTGTTGTTAAGGCCAATTAAGATAAATACTGGCATGAAAAATATTTCAGTTCCACTTAAGTCATCCTAATGAAGATGAAATCATAGAGCCATGAGGCCTCTCTAATTGTTATTTGTAAATAACAATTAGAAAGTTAAAATACAATTAATTATATTTGTAAAGGAATATGGTTGCAGAGGAGGAAAGTGCTATGGGAGTCATGGTTTTCAGACTGTGACTTGCTGTCATTATTCTAAAACCCCTGTGATTTGGACAAGGGAAGATGATGCCACATTTTGACATTCAGTTTTTCTCCTGCATGGCACCAGCCCCATCCCACCATTCTGTACAGCAGATTATTTCAAGGAATAGATAGAAATTACAGTCAGCAGTGACACATCAGTGCCTGGTAAAGTTTGTGGGCTCCCTCTGCCAAAGTTATCAGCCTTATGTGAGAAATCTTTCAAACTCACAGAGAGGTTCCAAGGCCTGTCTAGCACAACTGCAAGGCTTGAGAGGCTAGGGTTTGTTGTGTGGGGAATGTCTGTCCCTCAGAAAGGTGTGTGAGACTTCCAGATCCTCTGTGGGGACAGCACTGGTGCAAGTATTAGCTACAGTTTTCTTTGCATATCCCCACTGAGGAGAAGTTCAGGCTGGCAAGATGATGGCAGGACAGGTTATTGTAAGAAATCTTGGATTCTCCATGGAGTTCAGTTTTTTTTCTGCTTCTTCTGTGGACAGTGATTTGGCTCCTGGTAATTTTTTTGCACTTCCTTTGGAAACTTATCACATGGAGAGGGCATTTTGTCCAGCGGATCCAGGGGAATGTTTTGAGAAGCATTCCAGCATGCTTGAGTGCAGCTTAAACAGTGTTTATTCAGGGGAAATCCTAAATTCTGGCTTAGAGGATAGAAAACCTCCAGAGGTACTCAGGAGACTAAAGAAGGCCACTTTTGAAGTGATGTATATTTTTAATCCCCACTTCTAATACTGGAGTAGATTTCCTCAGTTTCCCATGACTGGGATTTCCACCTCTTAGTCTGCTGTGTGAAGTCATATATTCTGAAATATGATCATTTATTTCACACTCTACACTGTGAAACATAAGTCTGAGATGGCTAAAGCAGTGATACAAACTTTGTTTTGTACAACTGTCATAAACTATTCCCTCTTGGTAATAAAAATTCCACTTTCCCTTCCCTCACCAAAATACTTGTCTTCTTTGCGCCCCAAAGCATTTCCTTGTATTTTTGATGACTTTGTGCTTTTATCAGCACATACAATCCCAGAACTGTACAAGGCAAAGACTAGGCAAAGACTCTTGACAGATTTTTCTCTACAGCACCCTCAGTCAACCCATGGGAATTACAGTCATTATCCTGGTGTTTTGATGTGTTTCCTCTCTGGAATCCACCTTACCTACTACATAATCTCCAAAGCCAATGGTGCTGAGGGTGATGAATGCAAAGTAAATTCCTTCACTGTAGGACCAGCCCTCTGTTATCTGGAAGAAGACTGATGGCAAGCACAGGAAAACCAGGATCCCCATTGCCAGGAAGAACAAAAGGGTCAGAAATTTTATCTTCTTCTGAAAAATAAACCAGTCCAATTATAATCATGGTTTGAAACACAAATAAGCTATATATAATGGTGGCTATTCAAAGTGGGTGGCTATCTGGGATCACAAGGACTGAAGGATTTCCTCTGAGTGCTTTTCCTCTGGAAATACCTTAGTCTTGCTTAGAAGCAGGGGGAAGCCAGGTGTTATGGGTGTTGCATGTCCACAGAGGCCCTGGAAGATGTAGTCTTTTACCTGATTGTATCAATGACTGTGACTATTGGAAGAATTCCTATCTAATGATATTTACCAGAGTCAAACCATTTCCACTTATCACCATAAAACTTCATTTTTAATTTTTAGGTATTTAGGGTTGGCACCTAAATTCAAATTTGCCTGGGAAAAGAGTCTTTTAAAATAAAAAAATAATTGCACCATTTCTGATAGCACTATATTCAAGAGTCTTGATTATTGACTTTATTTCTCATTGCATCAATGCCACAACTTGGCTCCTACCCAGTGGATATCGTACTACAAAAAAAAATTCTAACTAATGAGCTCTTGATAAAGAAGAGACTGGATAGTGACTTTTGAACCATTCTACTTCCCAGCAGTCATGAAGGAGCTTTGACTAGAGAACAAGACTTGTTTTATGTAGGAATTTATCAGCAAGACACACATAGTTTCTATGTATAGAATTTTCCAAATCCAGACTGCCTGGAAATTAATGGCAACTGCTGGATAACTTTTCATGCCTTCATGTATTGTGCATATGCTTGAGTCTGTATCTGATTGAGCCTTATCTTTTATTTAAGTTTGCCAGATATGACAAGAAATTCAGCAATCTGAACAGGGTTATCTGTAGCAATCATACCTTGTCCTGAAAAAGAATTACATTAGGAGACAGAAAAGCTATTCTCACTTCCTCAGCAGTGCTGAGAGAAGGGGAGGAGATGCAAATAAATTGGGGCATAAACCAGACAAAAGACATTCTGTCTGTAGGTTGTTACAGGTGTCTCCTCATCTTTCAGCAACGGGGCTCAAATGGACAACTTCAGCCTGATGCTTCCTTTTTGTCAAAGGTAAGGGTGGAGCAGGATTAAAGGACTGGGAGATCAGTTAGGAGGAGTTACACACTATGCACTGAGTCAAAATCCACTGAAACAGCTATACCTCTCCTAATTTTTACAGCTTTTCACAGCTCACCTGCTTTTTGCTGCCTCAAGATGAGATATTAATCATCCTTACTGGTTTTAAAGGGATGCATGCACTTCCCTAGGGTGTTGGCTCCTGAGATAAGTGTCTCAAGAAGTGGGGTGGGATGCCCACTCTCTCCACTGATTGCTGAAGGGGGCTGGATTTCTGCCATCTAGATGGGAAGACAAAATGCATCCCTTCATCTGAATATCTCCTCTATGGCTGACATGTCTGCTTAGCTCTGCAAGTGAAGAATGTCTCTTTTCCTGCCCTAGAACAACAGCTAACCCAGCACAAGAGCAAATATAATTGAGGATAAGGCAGCATAAAACTTGAGAAAAACACTGGAAATAAACATATAACTGAGCCTGAGTAAGTAAAACCAATTACCTTTCTCATTCCTTTCTCGTACAGGAATTTCCCCAGCTTTTTACAGAGCAGTGAGAGCATCTTACCAACACGGTGCAGAAAAACAATGTTCAGAGGGATTCCAAAAAGAGCAAAAAACACACAAAAGATCTGTCCCCCAGCAGTTTTAGGATGTAATGTGCCATAGCCTATAAAAAAAAAAGAGGGGTCAGAGGAGATATTCCAAAGAACTGGAGCAATTCATAGTCACATTCACTCCTACTCCAATCCAGCCTGCCTTTGGCCCTAAAAAATGTGGCTAATGCTTCTCAGCCCAAATGCACACTGTTTTGCTCTGAAAAAGGCAGTAAGCAGATGAAGTAGTTCACCCTGCATGTTTGGGGGAATGCAGAGAGGACTGTGTGTTCCCAGCACAGCCTTAGTGGGAACAAAATCACAATCAAGGAGTAATTATGGGAAACATGCTCTGTCCTGTGACAAATACATGGAAAGTCAGAAAATAGAAGTCTGAGGATCTGGAAGACATCAGGGCTGGAGTTCCAGGCTGTTAGAATCACATGCAGCCATCTCCAGCTTCTTGTTGTTAGTGACCTCCCTGGCTACATCCCAGTAAGCTGCTGTGTCCAGATACTGACTCCAGTCCCAAGGCACTGCAGTGTGCATTAGAATAGATGGTGCTAATTAGTCCAGACCTTGCTGGTGGCTGAGATAGACAATTGTCTTAAAGTCCTACTAAGAGAGGATTTATTTGAGTAGTGGAACAACCCCAAACATGTCCTTTAGTCTCAAGACTCTTGGACTCCATGAGATACCCCGAGTGCAAGAGTACTGAACTTTGTGTATGTCCTTATGCTATCAATGACCCTGGGAAAATGCATTTTTCAAGCACAGTTCATCTCAAGGCATCCATTACTTTGAAAATGCTACATTTTCTTTGGGGGAAAAGAAAACAACTGAGTGATTTTTGGACTACTAGATTCCCAAATGCACGAGCTGTCTTGTGCTCCCTGTTGCAGAGATATCCCAATTTCAATGATGGGTCAGAACCTTCCCCTTTTACAGCAGGAGCCTCTCTGTGGGCTCAGGCAGCACTTACACAGCTCCCATGATGCTGGGACACTGCTGGGGCCCTTGGGACATGTCACACTCACAGACCAGTGAGGCAGATGTGCTTAGGGGCTGGTGGGAGTGAGGCCTCAGCACCACTCTGTAAAAACAGAGATCTGACTTCCACTGCATTACTGTGAAGCACGTGCCAATAGTATGGATTTTATCCTTAAGTTTGGCAGGCCTGCACTTTTTGGGATGTACTTTTTGGGATTTGGAAGAAAGGATGAAGCAGGTAGGGGCAGGCAGGCCCTATAAAGGTCAGAACAGCTTGAAGCAGCAGTGTAAAATTCTTAGCATTTGCCTTTACCCCTTTCCATTTTTTTTCCTCCTGGCATGTTACTAATTGAATATGTGAATTAACAGCTCAAAACAGGTTATGGAGACAGTGCTCAGGCCCCAGCAGGATTCACTTCTTTCCTTACATTTTTTATGCTTTACAACACTCTCAGATTTAAAGCCTGGAATAAACACCAGGAAAGTGAAGATTATGTCCCACCCACAAATATCTGCAGAGTGAACATTATAACAGATGACTTGAAAAGAAGAAACAAGTGGGAAATAATAGGAAAGGCCACTGATACTTGACAAGCCAAAATAAAGCATGAAGAGCTGTGTAGTAGGAAGGTCTTAGGACCAAGTCCATGTCTGCTTGCCACCCATGACAATGAAGGGCTGGAGTTTTTGTCCTGGAAAGTGTTATCCATTCATGTCCTAATAACCAAACTTAAGTCACACACAAGCACACATAAATGGAAAGCATTACACCTACCTATTGTGGAGACAACTGTGCCTGCAAAGAAGAAGGAGTTGCTGAAATCCCAGTTGCTCTCTTCAAACTGTGACTCATTTCCAACAGGGTATACTCCATTTTGAATGGCTTCAGTCAGGTTCTGGGAGACAAAGCAAACTTTAGTATCATCATGACTGCTTTTCTCAAGTGCTTGATGCAAAAATATTACAGGTTTAGCCAACTACTGCTCCTTTTGTGCAAGTACCACTCACCTCAGTTCAGAGATTGTCTGACACTATTCACACCTTCACCTCCAAGGTTGGGAAGGCATTATCCAGTGGTTTTGAGTATTCAACTTCTGCCCTGTTTGTGCTGACTGCTCTAGTGGGTGTTTGGAGAGAAATTGTTTCTTTTAGTGTGACCAAGGACCTTGTTTCTTTCAGGCCAAGTAGTTTGGAAAATCATGATCCTGTGGGTGACTAGGTTGTCAAAACTGGTTTAAGAGATGGGGGGTGGCTGGTTGTTGGATTTGGACTTGCACTTGAGATGGCAGTGGTAGATCCAAGATCTGATCACCCACCTGTAAGAGCAGTGGCACTGATCCCTCCCAGGGGTGCATCAGTGAGCTGTGGTAGGGTACACATGAGATATACTGAGAATTTAATTTCAAGTCTGTCTTTTGATGTCACAGAATTAAATTCAGAGAAAGTCCATTGATTTGCAAAGCCTGACATACATACTCTTCTCCAAACTGTATGCATGAGTACACATAGATAAATTTACACATTTATACACACATTTGCAAAGCTGCCTTTGAGAGGAGGTTAGAGGAACATCTGTCAGAGATGGTTTGGGTTGAGACTGCCCTGCCACACAAGGCTTGACTAAATATTTCTTACACACCTCTACACTTCTCCATTTACCATTGTGTTATAAAGTGCTATCATTTATCACTTTATGCGTTTTCAGACTCTTCCTTGGTTTTAATTCTAAGTTCTGTTATTTTTTCTCTCTCTTTTTTTTTTAAGTTAAAAGAAAATTTAAAAAGCAAACGGTATCCAGCTGTTCCTGTCTCTAGCAAACAGAGAACACTGGACTGGACATCTGGAAGACAGGCTGGTTTGTACAGAAACAGCTGAGATGAAATCCAGGACAGAGCCCTACCAGAAGCAGGACACATGCTGGAATAAACTGAACCAGCAAAATCTTCCTCCCTGCTTCTTCCCTCGCTGTGTTTTTGCTGGTGTCTCACAAAGTTGAGGCTAACAAAAATGATTTCTATAGCCCTTGCACAAAGATTTCTTTGTCTTAAAAGCTCGTCTTTTTTTATTTTTTTACCTCTTGAAAAGCTCGTATGTTTTTTTTTTCACCTTCTCCCCCACCCATAAAAAACAAGGTGAAAAGGATGCGTGCATGGGTGAAACAGGGGCTGAATTGCTGGTTGTGCTTTTAGAAACAATAGTCCTTCCCCACATTTCTTTATTCTGTGAACTGGCCCATTAAGAGCTCTGCTAGTTTTCCATGTGGAAATGCTTCCAGCAAGACTTTAACTCCTCATTTTTTCCCTCCATTATAGCAGATAGAGCTATGAAATACCCAAGTTGAAGAGACAGCCATTTTCTCCTTCATCTTCCTGGGCCATGACCAGAAATATTTCCCCTCGCCAGGCTACCTGTTTCACTTCTGCAGCATCCTCAAAAACTAAACTCTGATCATGCCACCTTCCTTGTAGTTATTTGGAGGTTTATTTTTTGGTTTTTTTCCATACAGACCTTTCCTTATCGTTCCTTTGCACTGTGACGCCGTTGTGGCAGCCACACCTATCCATTTCAGGCAGCCTCATTTTTCCTGCCATGCCATCCATTGTGTATGAGTACAGCCCCACTAAAAGCAGAATCAACAGGAGGCAAGACCCCAAAAAAACCAGGATATTGTGGGATGGGGGTTTTTAGCAGCTAACACACACAAGGTTTACACAAGCTGTACTTGCCATCAGAGTAAGCTGCCTGCTCACACTAGAGAGGGGTTTGCTGGAAGCATCCAAGCAACCACATTCAGAAGGAAAGCAGTAAGAGTTACCTGTGCAGCAAGGACGAGTAGGAAACAACATCTGATGGGGAAGCAGGAGGGAGAAAGGACTTCTGCAGGGCTCCACTCACCTTCATGAACTGCTCCATCTCCGCCACCGAGAGCTGTGTGAAGTTCTGCAGAAAAGCCTCCTTCATTTGGGCAGCTGCCATTTTCTCCTGCTTCTCAGCAGTCCTCTCCAGGGCCTGGAACACAGCAGCACCCACCAGCAGGTAGACAAAGTAGCTGGCCACCAGCAAAGCTGTCTGCAGCTTGCCACTGCACATGGCCTTCAGTGTGACACTGCAGGGGACAGGGAGCGAGAGGTGGCGATTGTAAATCCCTCACACTCCTGGGAAGCCTCCCCCGGGCAGGAAGAGCCCTCCCAGCTCTGGTTTCCGCTGGGATCCTGCACTGGCAGGGACAGAGAGCTGCCAGATGCATTCATTGGGAAGCTGGGGTGGAGAGAAACCACAACGAACCCAACCCCCCCTCCAAGAAAAAACTTTCCATTCTCTGGGCTGCATGCTGTTTAGGGATTTCCTCTTGTCTGTGAAAGTCTCCCTTGCTGAGTTCTCAGGAAAAGTGGGTCAGGATTTGAGGAGCTGGCAGGTGGCCATCTCCTGCTCAGAAGGCTCTGGAGACAGGTGAGGATAGTCTGTAAGGAGTCCACAGGGGACTTTGCTTGGAAAACCATTGTTTGCCCACCTGTGTCTCCTGCTGGGTCCAAGAATTGGACTCCAGGGCAAGCCTCTGATCCCAGGAGCTCCTTCCTGCCCTATGTTCAGGGGCAGCCTCAGGGAAATGTAGCTGGACTGTTCTTTTGGGCTTCACTTGTCTGTTTGCAGCCCTGAAGAGCCTCAACAGCTCAGAGCAAACCTTGGACACATGGGCAAATGGCTGTGGGTTGCATGTGTGCCAAACCTGAACGGGTTCTTCTGCCAACAATCCCTCTGCAGTGTACTCAAGGGAATACATTACACTGTACTGGGTGCACAGTTAGGTGGATAAAAAAGTGGCTTCGCCATCAGATCCGTGGAGTCATAAAATCATAGAATGATTTACTTTGGAAAAGACCCTTAAGATCATCGAGTCCAACAGTTAACCCAGCACTGCCAAGCCCATCACTAACCTGTGTCCCTAAGCACCATGTCTGATGATCTTAGAGGTGACTTTGATTCTCTGTTACCTACAGCAATGTAGCCTCTGCTGGTTTCAGAAGGATGGTTCTCATGCATTGAGAAGTCACTTACATCACCATCAGAGCTTGTTTCCATTAGTTTCAAGAAGAATTTGGCTGCCATTGAGAAGAATTTGTAAGGTGAGAGGGAAGTCCTTGAATGAAGATGTTGATTTTGGAACAGACAGCAGACAGGCTGCACCACGGACATTGTTAACACATTAATTTTCCTGACTTTATATTTCCCAGCATTTTCATTTGCTTTGTGCACAATTTCTTTTTTATTTCTGCAGATGCCCTACTTTAATAATGAGAACACGCTGAAGCATATCACCCTTTGAAAAAGCATGCTCTGCAACTGCTCTTCAAGTCTTTGTGTTTTTATTGAGTTTGAAAATACCAAGATAAGGCAGAGACTCTGGGATTAGCTTTGCAGAACTTGTGTAAACAAGAAGCGGCATGTGGCTTCACTCTGTCAACTGCAGGTTGTCCTTTCACATATAAATCTGTTTGACCTTAGAGGAAAACAGGAAGACTATGAATGAAGGTAAGCAGCTTCCAAAACCCTTACATGTTTGAAGATTTTCCTTAGGGTTACTGGAAAAGGGTTTGTAGAAACAGGATATGTCGTGTTTCCTTTAACTTCTTTTGAAGCTACACGTCAAAGGTGTGCTTGTTCCTCAGATTTAAATTATTGCTCTAAAATAAGGACAACCATGACTCCATCCTTTTGTGTCTCTCAGTCTCCCTGCCCCATGAGATAAGATAAAGCCCTTTACATGTACAAATGCAACATGTCTTCATCATTCTCAACAGACACGAAGATAATACAAGTGGATTATTTCCTCAGTTCATCTGAGGGGAAAATGGATGGAAAAAAACATGAAACTCATGGAACATCATGAGAATTTTGATATTGATGGCAGCTGCAATGGTTTGATTGGGTGGGTAATATGCCAAGAAACCTAATTTTTCTTATGCTGTCTCCTCCAGTCTGTATATATACACTAAATTTGGTTTCCCTCTAAGCCCCTCTCCAGGGGGCTATTTGTGTCTGCACCTCCAGAAACCTTTGATTGCAAGGAAGTTTGGTGACCTTGGTTTTTCTCTAGCTCTGAAACAGGGAATACATATCGATTTTTCTCAGCCTGTTTCTTCATACAAAGAACCTTTAATAACCTGCCTGTGTATCTTTAATAACCACTACAGATTGTCTGGATGTGAGACAAGTGTCCCATCACACAGCATCTTGTTCATACTTGGGTTGACACTTCCACAGGGAACAAGAAAAGGAAAGCACAGTTCACTGCTGGGATGTTTGCAGATAAGTTGCTCTGAGGAAGAAAGGAAGGGGGAATCACTCAGTGGAATGCTTTACTTGAAGCCATTCATCGTAAAGGTAAGAGTATTTCCCATTAGTAACTCTTCTCCTCTCCTTGTTTTGCCTAGATTAAAAACTGCAAAACATGCTCTTGGTGGAGGCTGCTAGAGCTGTACTGCTTGTTATAGCCACTGAGTGTCAGGGACTTGAGACAAAGCACCATTATTGACTCAGTTTCCCCACAGCAGTCTGGGTACTGGGTTAGCTTGACACCATTCACCTCAGTTATGAAAACTGAGCACTTCTCAAGTGCTGGGAGCTGCTGTAGGTACAATACCCTCATCCAAAGGCTGATGCTGGCATCTCACACCTGCTTTATACCCACACTGATAACATGTCTAGATAGCTGGGAAGGTAAATGGGGACACTGTACCTGGTGAACCAGCCACCATTACCTTTGTACATTGGGAGATCATGAATACATCCCACCTAGGTGTAAGTTATCATAGAAATCAAAGAAGTCATAGAATGGTTTGGGTTGGAAAGGACCTTAAAAACCATCTACTTCCAACCCCCCTGCTATGGGCAAGGGCACCCACTTGTCAGGAAGGGCCAGGCTCAGGGCCTCATCCAAACTGGCCTTGAA
>VZTT01052574.1:13885-37562 GCA_013400855.1 Buphagus erythrorhynchus
AAAAAAAAAAAAGGAACAAACTAAAACTATGACTATTTGACTATTTCCCAGCAGTTTACAAAATTATTTTTATTGGGATATATCCTATTTTCTTAAAACACCATATAAAAATGCATCCAATAAGAAAATCTCTTTTTTGGTCAGTCAGCTCTTAAAAACTCTACTTTTGCAGTGTGTTTTATTGTTTAAAATTTTTGAGGGGTGTAGAGGGTTAGAGAAGACAGGAGACCAATGCCACACATCTTCCTAAAAGGCACAAGATCAAAAAACTCCCTTGAAGTATCTTTCAAAACATCCAAAGGCAAAATTTCCAGACTGTTCCTTATGTGTTTCTCATTATCTTGGCTCCCCAAAAGAATACCACGAACAGCCAGTGCTGAGTTGTTTTCAACTTCCAGAAAATACACATTGCAAAATCAAGCACCAGTAGTTCTTCATTTCCATTTGATATTTTTAAAATATTTATATGACACTACAGAAATATGTTCTAAAGTGAATCGCAGAAGGTAATAACACTGATCTTAAATGTCTCCCAATTTCAAAAACTGTGAAGTATTTTATGGCTTCTACACCTGCAGCTTTTCAGTTCAATACCTGTGCAGAAATCCACTGAGAACAAGCAGGTAAGGAAACCACAAGGCAGCAAGAAATCTGGGCTGTGACTTAGCTCCTGATTTCATCACTCCTTCATTTCTTCACACCCTGCAGCACAGCCTTTACTTGATCACAACTTTGCTAAGGAGTCTAAGGAAAGGTGTTATTATTTCATATATAAGGCAGTAGCAACAAAAATAACTCCTAGGCTTAATTTTTGTACATCTTTGCATGCTAAAGGGGGAGAGAAAGCAAGAAACCTGCTGGGTAAAGTTTCTGTGTTGGTTTTCTAAAGAACAGCTGCCTCCTACCAGAGAATAAAAATTCTTTGCATTCAAGTGAAACACTCTAACTCTTTCCAAAAGTCTCCAATATAGTTTCCAAGTTAAAATTACTTGATTCTCTAAGTAATAAAGTTCACAAAAGAGAAATGAGGAAATGTATCAACTCTACGGCATCTTTGATTTTTTTATTTGTGTACTGTCTTTACACCATGCACCAACAACAAAACAGGGAAGTTAATCATCAGTCAGCTGATAAAATTCAATAAGCCACTGAACTTGAATGCTCATCTTGGGTAATAGCAATTCACCAGTTTCATGATTGGCACAGTTCTTTGGACAGAATTCAATTATAAAAATGACATTTTATCTGCCTTTCTTTCTAGGTTCCAATCTCTCATTTATTTATTCTATAATAAAAATTAACGCCGACCACAGAATCATGTTTATTTGCTGTTTCTCACGCTTCACTGTCTTTAACGTCAGCCATATGTAACCCTCTTAGCTCAGAGTGACTAAGGAAACATGGACCAGTAACTCGAGTTATAAAATGTAAATATGTGTTCATTGAATTATTGCACATGGTCCAGAAAAATGGCATTACATACCAGCCAAAACCCTTGGATGCATTCTGTTGGAAGTGAACCTACTCCTTCCCCTTTTTTTTGTGTTAACCAAATTTTAAACCTTACCAGCTGTTCTTTCTTCCCTCATTTTGGAGTATAAGGCTTTATCTTAAGCTGTAAAGGAAGTTCTTACACCTAGGAAAGCCCATTTGACATTGTTTTGTAGTGACACAGCTCCTAGAAAATGTATCAAATGTATGACACCTGCCAGATGTTGCTTCTCAGTAGAAAGTGTTCCCAATTGCCTAGCAGATATGTTTCTCTTCCTCCTAGGGTTTTTCCCAAGGATTTCCTTTTTTCCTCCCAATCTTCTGGCACTAAAAATGTCACAGCTATCTATAAAATGCAAGATCTTGCATATTAAAATATTTAGGTACCCAGTTCACTGAACCCTTAGGGTCCTTTGCAGTCATTACAGTGGGAAGAAAATTTTTGTGATGTTTTCTGTCCCAGATTAGCCCTGGCTAATTTTTCTAATGCTCTTCAGTCTGGAGCACCTTTTCAGGTTCCACCAATTCAGGGAAAACATGAATGGCATTTGAGTTCTTTAGTCTTCCTGCTTAAGGACACCAGAAAATTACAGTCAAGTTTCACACAATTGGTGTTTTAATATGCTGGCAAATAGGCAGATGGGAATGAGGTCCTCTTGTTAGCCATTCAGGCAATTAAAAGGAGGGAGGTGTGATTAAAAGAATATTTTAGGGAGCACAGCAAACAGGCACAGCTCATGAGGGCAAGCAGGAAGGGTTGCAGTCATCCTCCTGCTAGTGGGGTTTTTATTTTGTGTTGGGGTTTGGTTGGTTGGGTTTGGGGTTTTTTCAGCAGTGGTCTCCAAATGATCAAAAGTTACAGCTAGGAAAGTGCACCAAGCCAAACAGAACCCACCAAAAAGGCTGCACCAGCCCAGAGCACTTCTGTAAGGAGTGTTTGAGCCTGTCAGAGTACCAGGGGCCAGTGCACAAGATGCCTGCATGCAGTGCAAACAGGTGAATGATCTGAGATTCTGAGGTAATACTGTGGAAAATTTGTAGCTAACTGCAATCAACAAAGTGGTTTTAAATTTAGGTTGCTCTTTTGTCATAATTGAACTTACACAATTTGTGCACTCCTGCAGTAACACTTGGAGAAACATCCCTCTAGAAGGACTTGGATGCACATGCTTTCACTTTTGTAAAATTACAGTTCATTGTTTTAGTCCATAAGCTAGTTGTGCTGAGTGAGGTCCATTTTTGAGATATTTAATTGTAAACAAACAATAACAGGTACAGGATCTGGGATAAGAGCCTATGGACCTAGTCATTAGTGAAAGCACTTCCTAGGGGAAAGATTATTAACTCTATTCAATACTCTATGGTTTAACCACAGTGATTTTTGTTACCAAAAAAGAGACTGTCTAAAAGTAGATACAAAAGCCTGCAGATGTTAAAGCCCTATCATGCAACTATGCTCATGATAAAATACTATAATAAGTATTAAAAGTATAAATATTTTTATATATATATATATAAAAGTATAAAATACTAAAATAAGTATTTATGGTCCCCTGGAGCCTGGAGCAGGGTCTCCAGTCCCAACCACCTCACCTTGGCAAGTCTTTCATTGGCTTTTACAAAGCCTTTGGAAGGTGCCAGGAAGTGGCACAATATGGATCAAATTTGCACCCAGAAGAGTCTGACTGCCCTGTGCCAATAGCACACTGATCACACAGCAAATAACCATGGAAGAGAAGACTGGACCAATCACAGCATAAGAGCAGTTTTCAAAAAGGATGCACAAACTGTCCTGAGCACAAGCCACAGCTGGACAAAACTTCAGAACCTTCTCGAGGAGAAAACATTCTTCACAGCCATTGCCACCAAATCAGACAGTGCAAGTGTGACCAGCCTGCCCTTGTCCTGCCACCCAGGGTGGCCTCACTGGGCACAGCCTCACTCAGGACAGGCTGCAGACACTGCTCCAGTGTGACACACACAAAAGAGACATTTTATAACACAGACTCTTGAAAGCACAAAGATTAAAGTACAGCATTTCTGCCAACTGCATTTATTTCTAGTCCATGGATGCCATTTGGGGACTATTCTTTTCATATCATCTTTTATTTTCAAATTAAATGAAGCAGCATTACCAGCATGTTAAAGAGTTTGTTCATTAGAATTAGAAACTTTCTTATAATACTCTAATACTTTTTTCTTGATAATAGCTTTTTTAATTCTCTAACTGCATATTTGTATACATGTACATACATTCCCTCCATTTCCAATCCATTATATTGAAGCACAGCACATAGATTTCTTTATTCCAATATTGGCAATTCATGGATTTCCAGTGTGGTTAATTCAACCCTACTGATAAAACTCTCCATGATATTCATTTCACACAGAGAACCATCATATTTCATGCACTCCTTCAAACTCATTACTCATTGCTAAAATCTGGGATTTTTTTTTTTAAGCCTTTCTACATTTTGGATTAATAGAAAGTCCCAAACCCCTAAAGACATTAGTGTTCAAATGAATAGAAATGGCTTTTTGATCTTAAAATTGCAGCAATTATCATATCTCCTAAATTGCAGGAAAATCAAGTGGCTTGAATAAACATTGCTTGCTTCCTCCCAAAAACTGGCATCTACCATTTGCCTCATTGAATGCTAAAGCATACAAGAGAAAAGTCTCCTTGTATTCTTCATGTTAAATTAAGTAGATCAAGTTTCATTAGTAATATGTGCATATTATTAAAAAACTCAGTTAAGTCTTGATTTTTCAGGAAAAGTAGATAAAACAGGATTAAGTCTACTTTGTTACCATCAATAAGACCAGTAAAAAATGCTGTGTACTTTTTAGAATTGCAAAGCTCAGCAATGAAGTCCTTCAGGCCTTAATTTCCCAGATGTCAAAGGCTCTTAGGAATTTCAATAATGGTTATTAATCATCTCATAGTGCTTCTCCACAAGTATAGAACCCTTTTCCTATAATGTGGTGTTGGTTTTAACCCCCAAATTTTAAAAATACAAGGCAGCAGACTAGAAATACATTAATTGCACATCTTACTCTCAGGAACCTTCTGACAGTCAAGGCTTCTACTGATGCTTTTCCTCCCTCCCCATTGTGTCTTATTAATCTCCAGTACATTGCTTTTCATGACTTGATAAAAGTTTCTTTTCTATTTGAACATTCCATAGCAATCCATCATTGTCTAAGGCAGAATGGGTGTAAGTTATATCCTCTCCACAAAGAATAACCTCGGTGCCTCCTTTGATAGTGACATTCACATTGATATCATCATGACAGTACTTACAACAGCAGTGTCAGGGACAGAACAATGTTCTTCTCCATCATAATTGCTGAGGTGGAAGAAGTTACACAACAGAGATTAAGTTGAGTCAAAGTGCCAGGTACTCTGAAATCAGCAAGAGATATAGACTGTTTTTGGCTTGATAGCAAAAATTATGTGCATTATGTGGTCCAAACCCATAATTAGTTGATCAAATCACATGACAAGTTTGTTTATTCACCATCTGTCAGCACCTCTAGGTAGTCACCTTCTTCCAGAAGAGTATCTCTGCCTATATTCTTTCTTTCCCAGATGTTGTGGTGATTTTTCCTACCTGTATCCTATCCATCAAAGCTATGTAACAACCTGCTGGAAGCATACACAGCAATGTTGGACAAATTTTCCACAAAGCCTTTTGTGATCTGCCATGAGGCAACAACAGATTTAGCACAATTCACCTTAATGATACTAAAACAAGCTCTTCAGCTGAAATGCTCAATGACACACTCTGAGCCTTATGAATTGTTTGGGAAGGCCAGAAACAACTTGGAGATTCTCATTCTTTTGGCTTCTTCTCTTCTGGACACTCACTGCCCTTCCAATGTCTAGAAAGTGCATCTGTCTTTCATTAATGGGCTTGAAGAAAGAGAAGGGAAAATAGGGATACTCCATAGGAAAACAAATCTATTAATTTCCTCCCACTGCAAAAGGAGTGATGTGTAAGTTTTTTCTTCCCTTCCCTACTAGTATTTACAGAGCACATGGGACAATGTCCTTACAGCCCATCCAGAAGAGATGCAACAGCAATAAGACAGTTGTTTACAGACCTGAATGCTAAAAAGGAAGAGCACAAGGACATAAGAATAGAAATTCAATGCAGATGGCTAACTGAAGAAGCCTGTCAGCAAAGGAAGGAGGTGAACACTTACCCTTGAAGAAAAAAAATTTAAAGGAAAAGTTGGTTTAAGCATCCCTTAAAAAGATACACTAAAACAGTATTTATTAACATAATATTCCTGATTTTTCAGAAATAAATGTTTTAATAGCTATTGGCTCTTAAATTTAAATTATATTTGTGTTAATTCTTCAAATATTCTTTTATGTTTAAGAACAGAACAAACCCTTTTGATTGAATCAAAACAAAAATATTTGGAAAGTTTTCATTCTGTCCCCAGCAAAGAAAAATATATGAAGGAAAATATTCTTTCTACTCAACTGGCTTAAGCAGCACACATGGTTATGGTTGTTAAGCTCACCACCCAACATTACTTTCTAAGGTTTGACGAGGATTTTTGCTAGTTTTGTCTTAGTTCCTGATTTTTTTTCAGTCAGCAGATTTCTCTGTCTAGATATTTTACTAGGTTTCTTTTCATGTCCAAAATCTTCTGGCTTTTCAGCCTTAGCTTTGCAAGCAGGGATACAGGGCATCAAAGGAACAGCTAAAGCACCAAAAATAAGCAAGCAAGAGAAGGCACCACCCTATGTGACAGGCTCCCCAGCATTTTTATGCTTATGTTCCCACAATTTCAATTCAATATATTGAACAAAAAAAGATCATCAAACAACTACAAACTTTTACTTTCTGACACCAATATGGTTTGTTGACAACAAAGAATTTTTTGAAGGCAAGCATAAATTTGATTGGCAAAAATGTTATTTCTGCTCAGCTAGTTAAGCGTGGTTTTTAAGAGAATATAAAGAGTTAATTTAGATTAAAATTCAGTGTTTCAAGTTCTAAAGCTCAACATAAGTGAAAGGATTAGACATAAGACTTTCTAATATCAGTCCAATGTATCAAAGATAATGTCTATGGCAGGAAGCATTCTGGCACATCAAAGAGAAATAAGTTACAGATGTCTTTTGTAATATTTACCAGCTTCTCAATCTAACATACTTCATACACACGTATCTCTTGCATTATTTGGAAATCTTCATAATCCATCCTTTCCTTGATTAATGTTCAGCAGTGCAGAAAGGAAAGTTCATGGAATTCAGCCCCCAGTCACTTCAGCTTGGTTGTCCCCGTGTGCTGTCCCTGCACTGCTCCAAGATACCCTCCAGTGCTGCTGTGCCTGGTTCTCTCAGCATCCAAGGGAGAAAACAAACCCAAACAGCTCAGAGAGCTGCAGGGTTGACCAAAGTTCCAAAGCAGCACAATCTAAACCACTGGGGTTTTTTTTTCTGCTACACAACAAGAATCCACTCCAACACCAGGGAAATATATATATACCACAGGCAGTGTAATATATAACACTCAGTATTATATATAACACCCAAGCCCTGACTAACCCCTGAGCTCAGTGGGTCTGGTTTGTTACTGTCTGTCAAGTGTGGGAATGTTTCATCCAGGGAAAAAGAAGTGAGAGGAAACATATCAAAGTAAGAATACAGCTGAGGGGAAAAGCCTATAACACCAAATCAGTTTTTTAGGCCAAGGCAGCTTTTTCTACATCCAGATACACCCAAAACCATTCTCTTAGTTACTTATATTTTATTTTTAGTATGTGTCACTGACTACATCAATTCTCTAGTTGTTTTAGTTTGCTACTTCTTTAATGTTCATTTAGGACAGTACATGTAACAATCCTTCATCAAAAAGCAAGAAATATTCCTAGGCTAATTTTTTAAGTCCCTTCCTGTAGAACTCTATATGCAACCCCCCTATTCCCCTACACAAGCCTGACAATACTGCCAATGTTCCAACACCTGTGTTTTCAAACCTCATTCACTCTCCTACCAGGACTATGTGCAGTAATGCACATATAATCAACAATAAATACTTCAACCTTATCAAGGTGAGGCAGCATGTATTAGAGAGATAAAATATACAGAAGCATGTTAGAGTGGTGTAGATTCCCAATCATTTGTGATTTATTTCCTATTATGAATTACAATGATAGCGTTTGGCATTTATGTTTTCATAAACTTTTAACTTCAAACACTCTTAATTTCGACTAAATTTTTGCTCGTAGGAAAATGAACCAAAAATGTTCTCTGTTAGTTTCACATTAATTTCTCTTAGTTTATCTCATTAAACAACTACACTTTAATGCACTTAAAATAAGAAGTTAGGTAAACAATTCAGAGTCCAGCAGATTCTTACAGGGGTCACTGTGTGTCATACAAACACCTGTCAAACATATGCTTTGAGAGAAATGTTTAATTCTCAGTTTATTTATTGGTAATAGTACTGTGAAAGAGCTGGATAGAAAAGCAGCATAAAGTCTGTTGAGAGGTGACTTCAGGGTTGCCATGGAAATTTGTCTGTGAGCATTCCTCTGTGTGTATTTGAGTGTCAAAAAATTCTGCATTGGGCAAATTTAGCAGATAAGGAGTCTGCTTTAGGCTGAAGAAGCTTGGAGAAGAAGCCTGCATCCCACAGCCAAATCGGGCAAGGAAGCTGATGCTAGCAATGTCTTTAAATTCCCATGAGCATCTTACACCTATGAATAACTGATGTGTAAAGCCTAAAGCACAGTGTCATCCTCATCCAGCCAAAACCACTGTGTCGCCCTAACTCGGCCAAAAGCACAGTGTCACCCTCACCCAGCCCAAAGCACAGTGTCACCCTCACTCAGCCAAAAGCACAGTGTCACCCTCACCCAGCCCAAAGCACAGTGTCACCCTAACTCAGCCCAAAGCACAGTGTCACCCTCCCCCAGCCCAAAGCACAGTGTCACCCTCCCCCAGCCCAAAGCAGCCCCTGTAGTGCTGACCCAGCCCCTGGCTGGGCTGTGTGTGCTGAGCACCCACTGGAGCTCACAGCACCCGGATCACTGAGCAGGAACACAGCCTCAGCCCCAGAGCCAATACAAGTGCAAAATGGGAAAACAAACCCCACTGCCTTTCAAAGAGCTGACATGTAGAAAGCTCCTTCATGCAGAATTCTCTTACCATACTTTTTGTTCCAGCCCTCTAAAACAGCTCTGCTCTGTTTCGTAGTTCTGATTGAAGTATGAATTTAACTTTCTAGATAAATAGGCACTGCCTTGCACCTTAAAAGTTGTTCCTTTAACAAGTACTTGCTTCTAAACAAGTCAGAATATTTCTTATAGAAGAAAGTGTAAGCAGAAAATTTTCACAGAGGGAGACTGAGAGAAAGGCATTTAGCAAAGAACTGGAGTTCCCTCACCACCTTTCTGGCAATCTGCTATTTCTAAGAAAACCTTAACAATCTGATTTTGTTTAGAAACTTGTTTTCAGTAGAAAAAAGACCTCATATTAAAATGGAAACATATTACAAGAAGAGGTTGTTTTAAATAACATTTCCTACAGGTGAATTGTTTAAATGAATTCCCACCTTATGATAAGCTTAAAACATTTCAACTTTATCCTTTTTGTTAATTTTACTTTAATGCTTCTAAAAACTAAAGCATATTCCAGTTGAGAAAAACTCATACTTTGTACGAAAGATGAAATTCATCAGCAGGAGATATTTTCATACTAGAGAAATTATGTTTTCAAACCACAGAAATTACATTTTCCTTACAATCCACATATTGTATTTTCCTGAAAGCATTTGAAATCAACCTAAGTTTATGTTGTGGAAATAATCAGATTCATTTTCATTCTGATTTATTTCCAACTACTTTTTAATTTTTTTCATAAAGAGAACTTTTATAGGTTATTATTGCTATGTCCTACCAAGTTCTCTCCCTGAACTGTATTAAAAAGCATTCTACAGTGATGTTATCACAGGCCAAGGATATACCTTATTTTATAATTTGGGATATTTGCTCTTAATTCATGTGTAAGAAACGTCACTGAAGGCCTGACTACACTGGGCAGGTATTACAAATATAAAGGTGTGTTCATCTGTGTGTGAGCACACACACTTCCATATATACCTTTTGCAAATACAGGATGGCAGTGGGGTGACCCTGGCTGGATACAAGGTGCCACCAAAGCTGCTCTTCAGAGCAGGTTAAAACCATTGCAACCATAACTGACAGGTCTGGGAATGTTTCTATGTTCAAGTTACAAGCATTGGAAGAAAAGGAGCTTGTGACAGAAACGCTGACAAAACATTATGGCCAGTCTAAACAAAACACTATAATTACATTCTTTGATTAACAGCTGGTTGAAAGAATTGCCACCCAGAACAAAACTCTGATTTCTAGCTGGAAACTGTCAATCAGAATTCCCCGATTTCAGAAACTCCTACAAGACACTATTATCTATACTGCCACAGCCAGAAGGTGTCAAGGAATCAATTCATATAATATGCCAGCTTAATAAAATCTGCATGCAAAATTTATGAATACAGTAATATTCCCTTATATTGTAAGTTATTAATGGTCAATTTAATGACTATCTACAGCTGAAGTGCTTTGGTTCTGTATGATATTTTAATCATTCTTAGGCATTTATTTAAATGCATTTCATTTTATAGCCATCAGCTCCTCACAGATAAGACAGCCATTACATTCATATGGAGACATGCGAGGTAGCTACTAATTCTGTCTTTAAGCTGTTATTGATCCTTAAAATTTACTACATCAGGAACAGAACTACATGTGCCATTACAACAGTACTTGTTCTAGTGCCTAAACTAGACTAAAAAGATATTTATGAGAAGTACTCTATGACTAATCATTCTAATATCTCTTTATGTTTACAGTGCACAGCCCTACATTGCTGGAAAAAATCAACATTCCCTGAAGATGAAAACACCGAATACAAATACCATTATCCTTAAGATGAAGCAGTGTTCTCCTTACTCCATATTTACATCAAAACAACAGACTTGTTAAAAGCTTTTTTTTTTTAAATTTTATTGAAGATATTATTCAAAAGTTTGTTTCTAATTAGAAATAGTCATGAATATAAATAGCCTTATAATCAGCATATGAAACTTCTACTTGGATCCATGGTCAGGCAGGATGGAAAACTAAAGAAAGTGAGTCCTAGGAGACTGGTGATTTTCTTTTTTTAATACAGGAAAACAGTATCTTTTAGATCAAATCTGATTATTGTTCCATTCAACTCACTATAAGAGACCTGAGAATCCCTACAAGCCAGCAGAAAAGACTGAGACTCCAAGATGGAACACAGCAGTTGTTAACAATTGAAGTGCAAAGTGCTTTGCACTTTGCTGAACACAGTCCCTGACTCCAATAATAGCCATAAAAAAATTGATGAGATGCAATTTTCACCCTACGAATTTTTGAGACAACTAGTAATCATTAAATTAGGGCTTTTCTATTTGTTTGCTATTTATTTGGCCTGTATAGCCAAAGGAAAAGGAGTTGAGAGACTCTACACAAAGAGATCAAGGACCTCACATGTGCATAATTAGTCCTCTTTCAAGTAAAGTCTATAGCAAATGTATCCTTCTATGGAAAACCTCAGTCACCTGCACTGGAAAGGATAAAAGACTAAATCTCATGTTTATTTTCCATATCATAACTCAGTTTCTCTTATCATCAGTTTGAGATAAATATAAACCTTACAGAATTTATATCTCCTCCTATAATTGTAATGGCTCACAAAGCTATTTCTACTCCAGTATATCTTATGAATACAGGTAATCATAATTCATTAAAAAGCCTTTTAATCCATTTCAATTTTTCCCATGTCATCAAACAAGATAACATATGCACAAGCATTGGACTAAAGCAACAAACTAACTTGAGAATGGAATCAGCTAAATTATATTGTACTAGTGCAGCAGCTTCTTGAAAATGAAACACATGTCTGATCAACAACACTGGGAGTATCTGAATATACAAATTAAATTCCCAGATATATTTTAAGCTGTAGTGTGATAATAATGTTATATGCTTTGTAAAATATTTCAAAGGCTTCAAGAGAAATATGATTCTTAAACAGGAAGACATTCTTATTTCTATTTTACTAATGATACAATAAACAAAGGGTTTCAAAAACAGTGAAAACAATTTAAGAACCCACCGAAACTCAAACAGCTTTCATATGGATCTATGCCTCAGGGAATCAGTTTAGTCTAATAAAAGGCAAAACCCTGTAAAATCTTCATTTTGGGTCACCATTAGTATCTCTCCTCCACTCTGCTGCCTACTTACTTTCAACATACAATCTGCCCCTCTGCCAAATCTGGCAGGGGATTAACTTCTCCAACCTAAAGATAAAGCATAAAATGTAAATGTTATCATGCTACACACATGAGAAATGGTCATATCCAAAATCCTTTATATTTCTTTCCTTGCAAATTCAGCCCAAACTGGCAAGCTCAGTTAGGACAGACAGTTGAATCAGTGAAAAAACAATGTATTGACCAGACATGTACATAATTACTTTTATTTAGAATAAATTATAAACGTGTAACCAATGACAGTAATATGTAATAATCTTTTTTTATTATTTCATAAATCTTTAAAATTATGCTTTTGCTATATAAATACAGCATCTGCTCCTAGAAATTTCTACTCAAAGCTAGTTTTATTAAATGGCCTCATTTTTATAAGTAGAAAGGCCTTAAATTAATAAGGACTATTCACACAAGTACACAGAGGTCAAACCAGCAACACTTTGACTGATCTTCTGTTTGTTTTATTCTGTTCTGTAAGCTAAGAGCAATAAAATAACAGAACACGAAGATGAAAATCACAAAGGAATTTGTTTATGTTGTACACATGACTCGGTCAGAGCCCTTGGCTCTGGCCTGAAGTTTGCTGGCACGGGGATTTTTCTTCTGGAACTGCTTTGCAAGTCAGGATCCTCTGTATTCAGAGGAGCAGCACACTGTACATGCACAACCTTCAACTTGGAAGCATCTGATAAACACTGTCCCCATTCTGCCACCAAGCCATTGCCCTGCTGCAGCTGCAGCCCCCTGGCATGCAAGGCACTGCCCACCCAGCTGCTGGGGGATGAACAGCTGGCAAACCCCAACAAAGTTTTGTAATTGTATTCCAGTGCTTTAAAAAGAAAGAAAAAAAAATGACAACAATAACTTCTCTCTCATTGCCAGACTTTCCTAATCAGTACAGGGTTTTACCTCACCATCTTTTGCATATCCAAGGATAGGCTACTTTTCAGCTCCCTGGTGATAACATACACCTCAAATCATACACACTGTGTTCAAGGTTCCCATTTCCTGCTTGAGCAGCCGTTTGACAACTTGTGAAGTGGGAGTTCTGGTGAGATTGAAAACCTGTTGACTGAGGTAGAAGCCCAGAGCATCAAGGAGCAAAAGAATATTCAGAAGATTTTAACGCCCTGAAAATAGGTACTAGAAATCACCTGGCCTTCTGTCAGCCCATTCAAGCACATTTAAATTGTACAGGCACTTAAGAGAAAATATCCTTCCACATGAATTCCCGAGCTACCAACTTCAACCGGGCTGCACATCATGAACAACAAGTAAATTAGAGCATTAGGATTGCAATTTAGGTTTAATATACAAATCAAGAAGCACTCCAAATTACAAGTGGGGGGGGGGGGAAGAGGGTAAAAAAAAGAAATGCTTCCTCTGAGGCTGTACAGAGTTTAAGAGAAATTGCAGAATTCAACAGGGAAGTAAAATAAAAGCCAGTTGTACTACATTTCATGTTAAATTCTATTGTTTGGGGTTAATCTGTAGGAGTACCTAACAAAGGCGGTAGTTTTAATATATTTGGACAGCATGTGTTTACCTAGGCAGATATAAAAATTAGAAGAGTGATTTAGTCTTTAGTCTTAGCCATCTACAATGGTCAATAACATATTTTTAAAGCTTCAAACACAGAAGCACTTGTGCTAGGAAGTGGGGACACCTATCCCTAACTAAACTACCAACACCTAACACATAACCCCAAGGCAAGGCTCAATCCTGTCTCAACACTAAAATGACATTAATGTGTGTGTTTCTACAGCACATCATGCAACCACCAGCACACAGCTTCCCTGATCACTCAGTGTTTTCTCTGCCCTTGCCCATACCGTGCTGCAGCCACTCACCTGTCCCTAGACCACCTCTTAGCAATAAAAGCCAAGTTGTATACAAAATACTCATTACAGGCACCACCACCATCACCACTCAAACTCTACAGAAAGTCCAGGAGTCCTGAGAAAACTGCCTGTTCTGTGCAGTCAGTTAAATAATTTGCAATTTCATCCTGTTTTCACTGCAAACAGCAGCTGCTCCTTCAGCTCCTTCTTAGGCACTGCCACTCCCCACTGGAGAGAACAGCATGGCTGGCATCTGCAGGTCAGGGCCAAAACATAACCTTTGGCATGCCTCACATTCAGCAGAAAGCACATCATAAAACATTGTTACAGTTTTTGTCCCAACAGGCAAAATGTATTTTCACAGCTCATTCGTATCTCAGGTGTAAGATCTTAATTACCCCAAATCAAAAGAGGTTACTCAGCATTTATTTCTATAGGCCATAATTCACCAAACTGCAGAAGTGTGTGCTCAGCTTTAGGTACCTGAGTGGCCTGCTCCAAGTATGTGATAATTCCTGACCCAGGCCATCAACCTGAGTGTTTAAGTGATGGAAAAACACCTTGTTGTGATTTCAGTTTAAATTCTCTCAGACCAAATGTCTGGGCTACAAATGTAGGCCTCTGAGAATAGTGTGAAAATGTAGTTCTACCGTAAAACTCTGCGGCATTTTTCCTTTCTGCTGATCAAAAATGTCAGCCAGCAAATAGTGGTTATTGATATATTTTTATGCTGCAAACTCCTGTAATCTAAAGATGCCTTTAATTTTTAGTAGAAGCAAAAGCAGAAGTTAAAACATTACCTCTAGTAGTTACTCTTAGACACTTAATACATTACATGACCTACTGAAAGTACTTTTCTGATATTACTGACATTTGTTTAACCTATAACATTAATTCTTTGTAGCTCAATAAATCTGAGTATCTTCCCCCTGTATCATCAAAAGACTGATACTGACAAAGAAAGTCAATCTGCGGCCCCCACAAAAATAATAGCTTTCTATTACATTTGCCATTTCACCTGAATAATTCCTGATAATCATGAATAATGATGTTATTTGACATTCTAATGATATCATGCTGTGGAACTTCAACCCATCAGTCACTGTCAGGAAGGTCAAATATTTGTATTCCATTACATTATGCAGAGTTCATTAAACAGTTAAATGACATTATACACCTTAATTATACTTCCAAATGAAACTAGCACATATCATTTAGATTTTAGTGTCTGTGTGATGCATCTCCATTTAAAAAAGGATCATGATTTTGAATATTTGCTCGTGACAAAGAAATATATTGAAACTTCCAACAGTAGCTCATCAGGTCTAGCAAATCCTTATGTGAAGATGAGTTCACTTGATACCTAAAAACACCACATTCTTCACACACCAAGTAAGTTTATCATATTATCTGCTGTTACTGTGGTTACTTAGTGATCTTAACAAGGGCTCAAACACTGAGACACAACTGCTCCACGAAACTGATTGCTGACTAAAGCTGTCTGAATCCAAAATGAGAATGCAGCATTTCTGCAAGGAAAGACAGGTAAAAAGAAGAGGAAATTTGTTGTCAGTAATATTTTTCCTCTTCTTGAAAGCAATGATTTAAAGTTTATCTCAACACAACTCAAAATCTGCTGCAGTGGATCAAAACCACCATAAGAAAAATAATGGAAGCATATTCAGCTGTGGAGTTAAAAGAGTTCTATTTTATTAATACCTAATATTCCAAAACACTACACTCAGCCCAGGTTATCAGTGTAAATACTTACTACTAAACTACTACAGGAAGTAATCTAAAAGACTTGCTTTGCATGGATAAAACTTTTTCTCCCATAAAACAATTGTCAAGAAAAACAGTAAGAGGTTCTTAGACAGCCATTAAGCAGCTATCAGTAGTTATGAATTGATTTAAGTGGACTCTTTAAGAAATCACAGTCCTTGTGACTTTACTAAGAATCCCCTTTCCACCACAATCTTCTAAATGAGACATATACACAATAGGCAAAATAAAAGGAAAAATGCATTTAAAATCTACAAAAAGTACAAGTAGGGACAAGACATTTTTGATTATTGTAGTTTACCATTGCAAAAGGCTTATTAAAATCCAACTTCCCTTTTAGCTACAAATTGGCTACTTCTGAAATGAGTCTCTGAGTCTAACATTAAAAGACCAAACCAGCCTTTTTATCAGATTGTCTTTAATTTATTACAGTATTTTATATATGGGAAAAGAAGAAAATTCATTAGATTACAGCAGTTATGTTCTCCAGTTCTTCATCTAACTTGAACCACAGATGGGCAATGTGCTTTTAAGTAATCAAAATCAACTCAGTCATGTATGAAACTGGAGAAGTTCAGCAAAATTTTAAGAATCTTGTTGAACATGACCTGAGTAAATTATACAGTTTCCTTCTCCATATTAGTCCAGCCTTGTTCACAGAACTGAGACATTTTAATTGAGTAAATAACTGCCATCATATAGAACTAGATGATCTAAAGAGTTTATTTAGGTTTAATTATCTTTATTTGCTTTCTGAAGAACTGGGAAATTTTTTTTCCCTTCACATTACCTATTCTTCACTGTTCTAAATCTCTGACAGCTGCCAGAAAGTATTGCAGGGAACTGGGAATAAGGAGCCTACCAGTTTCTGAGTTAATCCTTACTATTTCTCTAGCTTCAGTAAAATAATTTTCCAGTAAAAAGACATTTTTCCACTTATTGGAAACTACTTCCATATGTCTTTCATTTTTGGTATTTTTATATTCCAAAGAGACCTGAGCTACACTGTCATCTGCAGAGTCAGACCTAATTAATTACTTCTCTACTTCCTTTTGTCAGTGCCAAATGCATCATCACATCCTGATTACCAAATACTGCACAGTGGTGAAGGCCAGGCCCTGGGATTCAGTGTCTAACAGAGCAGATTTAAAGCCCTAAAGAAAACAGCAGCCTGTGGCACATCCTTGACATTCAGTGTGCCCAGCACTCCATGGAGGAGGACAGAAAGATGATGATTGCCTTTTTTTCTTTCATATGGAATGGATATTTTAAACCTAATTTTCAATTGAATCGGCATAGAAACTTTTAGAGTTAAATTAAGTCTCAACAACATAAAATAAGAAACATTTTAGAGCAAATATTTCTACATCAAAAGGCACAAAACAACTAATATAAGATGAATCATGCAACTGAAATCCATCTTAAACCTTACTGCTAATTGGGCAAATTGAATTGCCTTCAGTATATGCAGCACACTTCTGCCTCCCTTTCCTTTACAAACAGCAGACAATCCAGCAGTCACTACAGGTAATGATATTTAATTACTCAGTGGGAATGGCACTTTCACGAGGTTTTCCACTGTGTTGCATATAATATGTGTTTATATTAAAACTGATTTTGGAAGTTTTCAGTTTTGTTATTATACTGAACAAAGCAAGGCTGTCATGGAATATAATTAGGATGTCACAAAGGACCTTCTTAAACAGATATTCAGAATTCTGTGGCTCTTGCAGCAGAGGCTTTGCAGAGTACAGAAGCTCAACTGACAACCAACAAAAATTAGATTCAAGATTTGGAATAACATTAGTTTAGATGAGTCTGCTGGCTTTCACTGCACTCCAATGCAGGGAACAAGGACAATGGGACAAGGAACTAACAGGGAACTTCCTCAGCCCTGCAGGAGTGGGACAATCTAAGGTCCACTGTCTCTCATGAGAATCACAGAACTCCTTTTATACCTCCACACTGTTTCTCCTCCTTTTCGGTTCACCATTTAGTGATGAACACGTAGTGGCATTTTTAGTTTTCAAATAAAGCACTTGTAAAAACATATTTTTAATGGTCACAAGTTCTCAAATAGTGAATTCTAACTGGGAAATACTCTCAAATTCCTTATGTTTCACAGTATCTTACTCTTAAAGCTATCTTCTATCCCCAAAAATGAACAATTTTGGTCAGTCTGTGACTACTGACCAACTGGTACAGTGTTAAAAGTAACAAGTATGCACATCTTGCTAAGAAGGACAAATATTGATCTTTCTAGAGTTAATGAAACTGCCCCTGCCTACGAGTGGAAACAATTATCACAGGAGACCACAACATGATCTCAGCAATGGCATTGAAAAATCTAAGCCACCAAATACAAGTGGCAGAAAAAGCCTTAAATACCATTTAAAACCAAAATATGAATTAAAAAACAGAATCAGATCAGATAAATCATTATTTTTCTCTCTTCAAACCTGCAGGGATAAAGAGCATGGATTTGTTAAATTACTGTTTTTTCTCTTCAAACCTGAAGGGACAAGGAGCACAGGAAGTGTCTGACAGGTGAGAACACTGCCATCTCCTCACAAAATCACCAGCTCAGGAAATAGGCTTTAGAAGTAAGAAGGTATCCTTATGTCATGCACTAAATGGGCACAACAAACACTGGAGATCCACAACAGTTGACAATCTTTCTTGCAAAGATTAAAAAGTTTAAAAAGGGAAGGAGAAGTAATGAGATGGAAGATACTTATTGCTGCTGAATCCTCTGACAGATCAGATGACAATCTTGATTCAACTTTCATTATTTAGAAAGACAAATAGAGCATCTCTCTGTGCCTTTTGAATCATGACAAAACACAGGTATCAAGTCACATTATTTCCTTTACTCTGATATCTTGTAGGCAATATAAAATGATCCCCTATGGACAACACTTTAGCTGAAGTACAAAGTTAAATTCATTCAGGTACCATCAATGTGATGGTTAAAGATCAAGGGTGATCTGAGAAAAGATTCAAAGCTGGATTGCACATAATTCTGCTCCCTCACCATGCCCCTATGTGGAATAAAGAGAAGAATATCTCAAAAGCAGTAGATGTTTGGGATACATAGGTACAACAGCCATCCAACCATTGCACAGAAGAGGACCTTACATTTCTATTGCTTAGTTAAAATAGCAATTTTTTACCCTTTCATTTAGTAGTGCCAGATTCTTTGTATCTGTTTCATATCAAAATACTCATTATTATGTGTACTGGTATTTAAATTAGGAAGATCAAACCCCATTACGTTTCCAAATAGATCCCACATTTAATTCTCTCAATTCTTACCTATGGCAGGTACATAAAATCATTTGTTTGATTTGCACACAAAAATACCCCTGGTTTTAGCAGTCAGTTTTGCTGACTCTCTGCTACATGGCAGGCACTGGAACAGATACAAATGAGCAGATAAATCCATGGGCTTCTAAAACACCAAGGAATGTTAAAAATCTGTCCTCAACAAAAATAAAGAATACACACCACACATCAGGGTTCCAGTAAAACAAGCAATGCTGCTGTCAATGCCAGATAAATGGACCAGATATTTCTTGTTTAAAGATGAATAAATCCTGACCTGGACTCTCACTGGAGGTTTGGATTAAGATTATCATTCACATACACAGAAAAAAAACCCCTCATCTTGACATTTTTTGTGCCTACAGTTTAAAATTGGGTCAAACAAGCTTTAGATTTGTATAGAAAGATGTAAAAAAATGTTATAAAAACCATTGTGTCCTTACTTTTAACACCAAGCTTTCACGTTAGAAGGATGTTTCTCCGTGTTAAAAAAATATATTCAATACCATAGGTACTTATAAATTAGTCATAATTGATACTAGATGCAATTAATTTTATTTTGTTAAGGAACATGAGAGAAAAGGGAAAAACTTGCATTGTTTTCTAAGCTCAGATAGCCTCAGCAAAATATTATGTTAAGTCAGCAGTGCACCATTAACATTGCTGATAAAAATAGAAGTGTACAACTCTGCAATATTTTTGTGATGAACTTTCTCCAGGTCAAATTCAGATTTTTTTTTTGAAAGACAAGCAAGTATAACTAATTTTATTAATATTGATAGGGTCATAGTAAGGAAATATTAATTGAGCAGAAATGTCATTAGTATCCTTCCACATGGTTGGATACTAATTAAGTGGCTTTCTTTTCTTTATCCTGAAAGTCTTCTCACTACCTAAGAAAGAAGGGTGGCAATTCCATGTTTTACACTCACTCAAATTGACTGCAGAAAAAAAAAAACCACTGGCAAAAAAAGTTTCTTGCAATACTCTGCTTCTCAATGTAAGCAGCCGTGTCTCAAGTCTCTCACTAATTTTTTTTAAGGAGAGTCATTTGAAAAATACATTTATCCTATTTCAAAGTGTTTACAGAGTTTTCACTCCCGACATAATTTCTCTCCACCACAACAGAGCTATGCAAATTGAATTTCAAAGTTTGCCTTCATTTTGTCTTTAATTTGCACTACCTGGAGCTAAAGTAATTGGCAGGGGGAAGAACATGCAATTTCATTTTGCAAATGTGCCAAAGGTTTCTACAAAACACTGAGACAGGAGGCAATTGGCTCTAATAAGAATGCATTAGATTGTTTGCAGCATTGCTGGTGGTCCTTGCACCAAACACTCAACAGGTAGGTAAAGCCTGGCAGAGGTGCCCTGCTATGTACTCATGAGCAGGCAGTTAAAAACCCAAAACATCAGACTTTTTTTCAGATGCAGTTCAAATTAATTGAATTTTGCCCTACAATGAATGAAATTAATGGAAGTGAAGTGTTAAAATGTATAGAAATACAATCACTAATATATGAGTTCAGCAGAATTGTAACAAATTCTAAATGAGCTATTAACAGATATTTAGAAATAGAGTAACTTTATGTTCTCTTTCAAGTTCCTGTCAGGAATATGAGGTTAAGAGGTCAATAAAGCTGCTTTATTTGTAATTCTCCATTCCTATTTCCAAAGTTAAATTATACCCCTTCAAAAATAAGACACATCTCTCCTCTGAAAGCTTATCCAATTATCTTGACTTCACTTCCTAAAGCACCTTTTCCCCTTTCTTTTTATATCAATCTTTCTTTTAAAGAAGATGAAATTCCATTTTGAAGGCTTGAGAATGGCAAAAAATGTCACAGCTCATTGTTGTCCCACTAACAGTCCACATCAGTCAGTGAATGAGAGAAAACGAGAGAAACTATTCTGAACTCCTCCATGTCAACCCAGATGCAATCATTATCATTCCTTCATATAGATAATAGCTTCTTATTAACCTTAAAGAGAAGTTCAATCTTGATTTCAAACTACCAGATTATAAAAATGCTCCTCATCTCCAGCAATTGTTTCAGTCACAAAGTTTACTCTAAATATTAAAAAAAAAAATCACTGCTCAGAGTTCAGGAATCCCCAGATTCATATTTACAGCTGTGATCTGTAGAGAGATCACTCATCTGAATGCAGTACAATGCTACACTGGAGCATCAGAAGGAGAATATTCAACTTTTATTGTACAATATGAACATTTGCTCAAGAGAGATCACTGAGATGCTGAGGTTTTCATGCTTTGATTAGAAGCAGTAGAAGTCAGCAGGTTACAAGGAGCAGCAACAAGTAAAATACATTAGCAAATGAATAGGAGACTATGCACACTTGTACAGCCTTAGAAACTCAGATATGGTATGAGTGATAAAGTGAAATACATCTGTATCCATGAATTATGCACTCCACTTCCTACAGTAGCCTCATTTTACAACAAAGCCTCCATTGTCTGCTATGCTGGTATCTAACTTTACTCAAGACAACTCAGTAAAACATAATTTACCCAATTACCTGCTCAGAGAAGGTGCCTGACCCTCTGCTGAAGCTCTGCAAAGCAATTATGGGGCCTTTTGGAATCACTGTACATGATAGTCTCACTTATCATTTCAAACCACAGAGGAAAACATTCCCTGAACAAAAGAAGGAGCACAGGTGAGCACCTTTGGACACACAGAAGGTGGGAGACCCTGTACGTGCTCCCCTCTGGAGCAGCCAGTGGGGGAGCACAGCAGTGGGTATGAGTTACCTGTGCTGTGTGGTGGAGAGGAGGAAAACAGGGAGGGAAGGACTTCATCCTACCTAAAAACAATAGAAGCCAGAAGAGCTGAAGCCCAACAGACTTGAGGCCTTGCATCTCAAAACTCAAGCTATTTTACACAGGTATATGGAAGTCTAGTACTGCATCAGAGCAAAGCAATTGTGGTCAAGATTTTCCTTTTTCCTTAAGTTGCATCTGAAGAAATCTGTATTGGTGACTGGACTCTCTCCAGATCTCCACACCTGCACTCATTGAGGGAATACAGTAAATTGGCTTTACCCCCAAAGGACTGACCTCTACACCAGGCAGTCTGAAGAGATCAGGCTATGGCATTACAGATCACTCTTTATGTTCTGGAGAAGGCACTAGGATGGCACAGTGGCCTGTTCCTTCATTCCTGTATGTTTAGGGAGCATTCCTGCTTATTTCTCATGTGCTTGGCATGCCCCTTGCTCTTGGCTGCTGAAGGTTGCACTGGTTTGGGCTGGGGTGGAGTTCATCTCCACACGAGTTGCTATGGGGCAGTTTGGGATTTGTGCTGGAAACAGCATTGACAACTCAGGGATGTTTTCACTGTCGCTTTGCTGCTCCTCACCCCACTTTGTGGGGGTGGCACAAGGAGCGGGGAGGGGACACAACTGGAACAGCTGATCCCAACTGACCCAAGGGATGTCCCAGGCCATGTGTTGCCACCATCAGCATATGGAGCTAAGGGAAGGAAAAGGAAACTGAAGAAGGTGTGGGAGGAAGAAGGAAGAGAAGGGGTGCTCCAACTGTTCTATGTGATGGGGCCCTGCTCTCCTGGGTATGGCTGAACATCTGACTGCCCACAGGAAGCAGAGAATGAATTCCTTGGTTTGTTTTGCTCTTATGAGCAGCTTGTGCTTTACCTGTTAAACTGTCTTTTTACCAAACACTGAGTTTGCTTATTTTTATCCTTCCTATTCTCTCTCTTCCTGCTGCAGGGGAACAAGAAGGTGGCTATGTGGTGATTAGGTGTTGACCAGGGTGAAACCACAATAGAGGTCCTCTAAATATAAGGAGTACAAGATGGTTGCTTGTGAAATTATGAAATATCTTCTTTAGATTATAATTAAGGTACATCAAGGAATATCAATGCATGTTTCAACAGAAAAATACCCTATATTAGGCTCTTCACAGCAAGGAGAAGAGATGACATTAATGTTGGATCACTGGATCTCCTCTTAGGAGTTGCAATAGGAAGTTCATGCCAGATGCCTCTCAAAAATATGTTCCTGAAGAAAACACATAGTTGTGTTACACTGAATAGCACAAAATATCCCAATATGCTGAAAACAATAAGCAATAAATGAAATTTCCAATTGACTTTCCAGCAAATCTATTCTCATTACAAATGGAGATTTTGCATGTATTGCATTACTTATGGTAATTGTGTGACATCTATTATGAATAACCATGTATTCCAATCATCTCTTTTAATTATATTCTGCTGTAAGAGCAAGTCATGCAATAGCTTGCCCAGACTTGGTTAACTGTGTGTGTGCTGCATATCACTTTCTAATAGCAATATTGAGGACAAAAGGTGCACAAACTGTAACAGGAATGGCTTGTAACTGTCATCTCCCTCATTAGCCAGAAACTACGTAAGTAAAAAAAACTGAACTTAAATCCAGTTATATACTGAGGAAAAAAAATTGTTTGTACTCATTTCTTTTCTACTTTTTTTCGTGGTAATTGGTACCTGAATGCAAAGCTTGTGGTTATCTGCTACTGATGCAGATACATACATTTTCTGTAATGTCAAAAGTGCAACAGTAGCAAACACCTCCTTCGTATTTGTTATCTACCGTCCATTTGTTTGTTTGAGTTTTACTGATATGATAAAAAGGATAAAATCACAGGTTTGCTCAATAAGCACACCAGTTACAAATTTGCTCTCTGCTAGACTAGAAAGTAACTGCTGGACTACAGGTATTCATTATTTATAGAATCATAGAACTGTTTAGGTTGGGAAAGACCTTTAATCTCATTAAGTCCAACCCTTTACTCAGCACTGCCAAGGCCACCACTAACCCATGTACCCAAGTGCCACATCTACACATCCTTTAAATATCTCCAGGGAT
>VZTT01052576.1:218-34667 GCA_013400855.1 Buphagus erythrorhynchus
TTTTACAATTGTAACATTAGTCTTGGATTGCATTGCATCCCTTTACTACACTGCTGCCAGTCACAGCAGAATAGATTTGTTTTTTTAAACTGCCTGGTCTCCTCCTCCACCTCCAGCAAAAAAGCACCTCAAGTATAAATGTGTGAATTCCTCAGAAGTCACTCCAAAGGGAAAAAAACAAACTGTTCTTCCCACTCGCAGGTAAAAGCTTTAGTTGCGATTTACTGTATTTCTTTCCAAAATGAAACCTGTTTATTTTGGAATTTAGCATTTACAAATAAAGTATTACAGGTCTCTGTGGACTCAGGTTAAGGTGTACAGAGGTCTGCTGGAGATTAAGAGACACTAGTGACACATACATGCTCCTAAAACTAAACCTGGAAGTGAAAAAGCAAATGGAATTGGTTTCAACTGAAGCTGACACTACTCATGCTTTGAAAGCTGGATTGCTGCTCACAGACCGTTTCTGCTGAAACAGCAGAAGAGTGCATTCACTTAGTGGGACAGTTCAAAATCACTAGTTTGTCTATAGTACCTTTTTTTTTTTTTAATTTGTCCTTAAGCAAGCCTTTTTTTTAAAAAGGATTTTTTAAAATGGCCTTAGTCTATTGGAAAATAGCAGTTGTTTCCCTGTCCTTCTCAGGAAAGTAGCTGTATTTATTTTCTAGTAGTCCAGTGTCTGGTAAACACTGCAACAGCTGCAACGATGGGAAAGGGAAGAGAAAGGAGAGCGAGTTCTACTGAACACTGATTCCATTCACCTGCTCATTTACACTGAGGAGCTGGCAGGGAAGATGGTTCAAACTTCTCAGATGGTTTAAACTTCTCTTAAGGGGAAAGTTTGTCAGTAATAAACACCCAGATAGGGGCCACGGTTATTGTTACAAGTAACAATGCTGGAAGTAACAAACAATCAGAAATGAGTGGCAAAGAACGGGGGTGGGAATAATGTATCTTTTGGTGGCATTTGCAGCTTTAAGGTCATGATGAAACAAGGTCCTGTGAATCTTATTCACAAAAAAAATTCAGATAAAAAAGTAGAACAAAATAATGCTATTAGTGCGAAGTCAGAACCTAAAGTTCAGAGTGCTCTCAAGACAAACACTATACTATAAAACTTCTATTCATACCTCACATATATGGATAAGAAAACTCTGGCTGGCTAACTAGTAAAACCCGAAAAAAATTCTCAGTTACCTATACAGGGCAGGGTGGGTTTCCATCTCATTTCAGAGAATCTTGTTTCTATAAAAATTTAAATTCCGGCAGAGGTCAAGTTGAAGCTATCATACAGCTTCTCATAAAGCTTAACAAATGCACACAAAACAACCAAAAAATGCAAGGGGAAGATATTTATCACATATGTGGACATTCAGATGCAACTGGAAATACTCAAGAAACTGTAGGCAGGAAGGAAGAAAATATAGGAGAGAATTACAACTTTTTTTAATGACATCACCCATAGATTTCATACTGCTTGGAAGCTCTTCAAAGATGGCAGCATATCACAGGAATGGCAGTGCACAATCTCACTGCTTCCTCCTGCAGAGCAGGATGAGTCACACACAGCCAGAAACCTCGTTTGATTTTGAGCTCCTGGAATAACCTCTATGCCATACACCACGAAAGAAAAGCAACAAATTAGCCATATTACTTGATAAACTAAGAAGTGGCAAAAGCACACTTAGACCTGTAAGTCGCAGAACCTAATAAAAAGCAACATAAGAGCATCTCTCTTTCCTCCACATCTTTTACAGCTCTTCCACAATTCCTTCCTTTTCCCCAAATTATAGATCTCACTGAAGTTTCTGCTGCATTTAATTTCACTTATCCCAGACACTGAAGGAGTACAAAATAAAACAGCAACCTCTTTATGGTAACTGCATCCCATCTACATTTTTATTCTTCACCTATAAGTTAGACATGATTATCCCTCCTCTCCTAAGACCACAGTCCTGTCCACAAGCCTTGGAAGGTGTGGGTCACAGGGAGCTACCTGAGACCTAACATGAGCTTTTGCCAGCTGAAGTCTACGCTGCAACCAAGCAGGGTGATCCTGCTTTCCACACATCCCTGTCCTTTCCTGGGGCTGTTGTCAGTACCAGTGCCACTCATCCCCATCATATCACCACTTCAACTGACCTCACCAGTACCTATTCAAGCAAAAAAGGGAATCTCAAGCAGGCTTCCCCCCCACCTCAATATGGATTTAGAGTAACATGTAATCTCAGGAAGTTATATTTCCATTGCATAGTTTCAAATAAGGCTGTATAAAGGCTGCTACCAGAGAAATGTGTCCCACATCCTTTACACTTCCCTCCTGCTTTTGGGACAACTAATCACAGGTCTCACAGGGTGAATACAGTAAAGCACATCATCTACCACAGAAAAACATCTTCCCATAAAATAAGCTCACTGACCCAGCTTGTCCTTTTGGCAAGCATGGCTAGGTAAGAGTCAAGGAAGAAGGAAGGAAACACAACAAANTCATTAAGACAATCTCATATTCTTTATTATTGCTGACTTGTCCTCCTAAATGAAGGAAAATACCAAAACAGATTTAAATAAAAAAAAGCATGGATACCTGAGCACCCACAAGCTGCAGCAAGGCTGAGTTGACAGGAAGGAGTTCAATGTCTGTGTTGATAGTGGTCTGGTCAAAGGGACATGCCTTACGGTGGAGCTTGTTGAGGCACATCTTGCAGACAGTGTGGCCACAACCCAAGCTGATGGGCTTCCGGATCGTTTCGTCGAAAGTCTGTGTGCAAATCGGGCAGGAGAGAAAATCCGTCCATTGTGGAGCTTGTACAGGCATTGCTTCAGGAGTTAATTGACGAGACAAAAATCTAAAGTACAGATTCCACTGGAATCAAAATTTTGCAAAAAAGTCTGTTTGGTTTTAAATATCTTCTGTAAGTACAGACAGTCTGCACATAGTGTGAAACATAACCTAGAAGAAAACAGAAACACAGAGTTAGCATTCTGTACTAGAACAGGCATGTGAGCTCCTTTGTGCTAGGGAAGTACCACTCATGGAGGCGTAGCTGAACTAGGAGTGCAGTTCTGACATTAAATGCAGGACTGAGTCACGACTTGCTTTAATTCCAGCTAGTCTCTGGCACTGGAAAAGCCAGTGTAAACCATTTCTGCTGTTGTACAGATTAAAATAAATCAAGGAAGATAACTATCACATTGAAGTTATAAGACTAATTAGCTTTTAGTTTTTATGTTCTCTCTTTATAAATGAGAAAATTGACATCAATAAAATGTGAATAAAGAAGACAATTCCACTAATCCACTTTTGTACAATATCTACTGTACAAAATAATTCAATATTTAAATAATTTTGCTTAGACAAGGCTTCATCCAAAGCCTCTATCACAAGCAACCTTTCTTCAGTCCTGTGGGCTCTGGATTGGCACACAATGACACAAAAACGTGTGAGCTGCCCAAGGCTCAAGGTGGACAGGATAAATGGCTCAGGGTCAGTCAGACACTGCAATCCAGCACTCACACGGCATCAGTGATACCAAGTGCTGCTACTACACACCTTCACACAACCTGGTATGGACTGAGCTGTATGGTAACACATGGACCCATCCAGATATATCTCAGTTACCATGGGAATCTGCATGCACTCCTGCTGGAATTCAGCACTGTTAACTTGCTCTCTGTCTGACATTCAAGCACCCTTCAAAAAACGGATGACCACTTCTAGTAGTCATTTATGACTGGATGACTGACAATTGTTCCTAAACTGTTCCTTTTGTAACCTCAATTTATATAATTCACTCCCTGCTTAGACATTATATTGATAGAGAAAGCAACATCTTTACTCTATTGAGAACCACACTGAAACTACAATAGAAGAAAAGCTCCGAAGTCTTTATTACTTTCAAATCAAAATACTATGAAGATCAAATGTTACCCATCATAAGGGAACAGAAGATAAGGTATCCCTTTAGGGACAGAAAAAAAGCAGAACTCACATGAGGAGAAATGTAAAAGAGTAGATGGATCACATGACATGAAAAAATCATCATCAAAAAGAAAATACGTAATAAAATAATTTCTGATGTCTGGCTTACTTTCACCAGTGGAGTTTGGAAAAAAGAAGTGCGAGTCACTGATTCACAACCAATTTTTCTAAATCAAGCAGCAAAATGACAACAAAAACCCCACCCAAATCACCCATATATATTAGTTTCTCTTTCCCACACACCACTGGCTTCAGTTTCAAACCAAGGACTTCACACTTGCTTGCTGGTATCTGTTCTGACAGAAAGTTCTTCCACAGCAAAATAGCAACTTTTTATCAAATCTCAAGCTTGAAAAACGTTTACAATTAAAATCTAAATTCTAAAGGCAAAGAGAGAAACTTTATATCAGGATCTGTGCAATTCACAGGCAAGGCATTTTAAAACAGAAAATATAATGCTAAAATAAAGACTCTGAAAAGCCTCTGCTACTTTTTTCATGGTAAAAAGTCATCTTTTTCTCAGAATTTAGTGCAATGTTGTTCACAGTTAACATTATTTTTGCCAAGGTAAACAATGAAGTGTTACTAGTTAAGCTTTTAGCTGAGTTTCATCAAACACCTAACCTTAGGTCTAACCCTAATGAAAAGTAGTTGTACTATGATGATCCATCTGAGTCACTTCCAACTCAGGATGCTTTATGGTTCTGGGAAATTTTTTTTTTTTCTCTCTTCAGAAGACAATATACAGTGCCACACAGCCTCTGGTTCCCAGCCAATAAGGAGTCAATAAAAATCAGAATTACCCAGGCAGGGTGGTACAAAGAAGAGGCACCACATGTGGTTAACCCTACCATCACCATTGCAATGACAGGATGCCAAGGTTGTTCAGGGTTCCCCCTCCCAAAATGCCTCTTTAATGGCAAATCAGCTGTTTTTTTCCATCTTGTCTGCACAGAGTCAAATCATTCCCATTACTAATGTATCACCACAACCCAAATTAAATCTTCTATACTTTCAGGTTACTTCACTGAGAGATGATATCCTAAAACATGCAGCAAATTTATTTCCATGACTTCCCTGGCTACCTGCCCTCTTGTATACACTGAGTGAACTTTGGTAACAAGCATTCAAGCTAGAATTACTCTTTGTAAACCAAATCTGCAGCAAAAATTACACAGAAACTCCACAGAAATCCTTCTGCAAAGAGCAGTACACAGCTTTGTAGATCTACTGTATAAATGGCTGTGCTATGAAATATCCTTTGGGGATCAAAACTTCAGAGCTGAATCATAATTCTTCCTTTTGACCACACTGCTATTAGAATATCTAGCAAGAATTCCTCAGACTCTTCTGCAATTAAAAAACAAACTGAACAGTCTATTTAAAACAAATTATTAGCCAAACATTCAGGAAAAGAAGTTTTTCATTAACTGAGGAGACTTAAAATAGAAGCTAACATGAAGCTATACCATCAAGTCTAGAAAGCAGTTGTGAACATGGAGATGCCACTATCCCACTGAACTGGAAGAGTTTAATGCAACTTTAATGTTAGTTAACTAATTAAAAAAACTCCAGTAAACAGAGCCATGTTGTTGTTATCTGCACCTGTGGCATAATGAAATAGGTCATATTTATTTACAAACTCAACAGCTGAAAGAGAAGTTTGGGGAATCTGGAGATAGAGGGACTAATTAATGGCATCCATGATCCCATGTCAAGATAGGTTTCAAAAGGCTGGGGAACAAGGGAAGCAAAGCTTATATATAAGCACAGCCCTCAGAGACTCTACAGTGTCTGAGATTGTGTCCTGGTGCCTAAATGCCACAAGAAGGCTACTGACAATGGAACATAGAGCTGTGAGAAACCTCAGAAAGTCATCTATGTCAGCACAGTCTAGTTGCTGCAACAGATGGCTACCTGGTGTGATGCAGCCAACCTGTTCCCCACAGAAAAGAATAGCTGTTGGAACAACCCTGTGCTACTATTGAATCTTCACAGCAGATCAGCACAGAACGGGAAATTCCTCTGATCCCACACAAGATGGGAATGGCATCACAGGGACTGAGGATTCACAAGCCACATGCACCAAACCAAGTACTGCTGCTGGTGCCACAGCTTTCCACATACATGGTCCTGTTTTCCCACCAGATCTTCAAACTTCCAACAAGGGAGCAGAGCCCTGTGATGAGATACAACGTAAATCTCTTAAAGTACAAAGCTTACAGAGGAAGAGACATGAAGCTGTGGAAGATATCTATGCCTTGTATCAAGGTCTGTGACTCACTATGACCTTGGAAATAACTGGAAAAAAACCAGTCTCTGACTTCAAAGAGCTACTTTAAACAGGAGACATTACAAACAGTAATAAAACAGTGGAAATAAGACAGTTTCATTATCACTGTCTGCTATTGCAACCATCACCACTACAGAAAGAGAACACTTCTTTGAACATGTACAGTAGGAAAAGTATATTCCCTTTTATAGTACAATGCTTTTTTTAAAAAAATGTTTCTCTTCAGAATTATACCAAAGTAAGCAAAATATAAAGAATGCAAAAATTTATAAAAGACGTATTTAAATAGCCCTCCTCCCCATAATATTACATTTTTAACCCACCCTCAGTTCACTAAGTATTTCACACGCAATAGCTTCGGACACTGTAAAATGTATACCCATACACACTGCTTTGTGCATGATTGAAGAAAATAGATATATCAAAACCCAAGAAAGCAAAAAACTAAAAAGACACATCCACAGTACATAAACTGGAAGACAAAAAGGTGTAATTAAGAATGAAGATGCCCCAAGACACAAACCTTGAATCCTACATGGAAACCAGAATGATTTTGTTATGTCTGAGTCTGAAAATATAAAATACATGTACGCAAGTCTCATCCTCCTGTTTAGCTCTGCATAAGCTGTTTTACCCACATCTAGAACTACCTGGAAAAATTTCTCCTCTCTTCTCATCTCCCAGCCCCCAAAAAATCCTTGAAATTCCATCCTTCAGCCCAGACTGGAAATGTCACGCTGTAATCAGATCAGTGACCTGTCTCCTCTGGGACCCTGCCAGTGCTTCAGTTTATGATTATTCCATAAACCACTGGAACAACCACCCAATCCTTACTCTGCTGGGCTACAATGCAGAGGCTGACATAGCCTCGTGTCCAAGCTGTGCTATGTGTGTGGCAACCAGTCTTCCACATGTCCTTTGCAGATTCAACTCCTGACAAAAAGATGTTTGTAAAATGTGGAACAGTCTCTACCAACATCCACTGGCATCAAGTTTCACACAGAATGACACACAGGCAAACTCCTCTGCTTTCAGTTTCAATTAAATGCATTCTCCGAGGGAATCCTTCGGTGCAGGTTCCAAGCACACCCCAAATTCTCTCACAAACATCTTATTTGGACCCAGCATGCTCTCACATGGACACATCACATGCTGTTTCATCACTACTGAGTTGGCACTGCCCTCTCTCAGCAGCAGTCCATACTAAGTTATGTCACAGTTTAAGCAGATGACTCAGCATACCTAAGAGGCACCCTTGGCTCAGCTCCTGCTAATTCAGTAGATACAGCTCTTAAGAGCATTACTCACTCCTTAGTTTTATGTATTCCCATAGCATTTCATTACCCAAACAGTATCATTACCTTCTTAACCAAAATTTGGTTAAGCTGAAGCCGTTTCATTTTTGCTGAGTCCTACTGCTAGCTAAATCAAGTGGAGCTTCCCATTGCAGTTACCAGCAAACACAAGTAAAGCCTTTTTAGTGCTAAGCTTAAAGCTACAGCAGCTCCTCAGAGCCAAAACAAACTCAGGCTTGCCAACCAAACTGCTCACGCAGATACAACTCTTGAGCAATCATTATTTATTCTAATAAAGAAAACATCATTTCATTAATTCTTTTAAAGACTCTTACTCCTTGATAACTTACAGTACCCTGAGTAGAAGTTACTTTTTCAGAGAAAAAGTAACTAGGCACACTTCTCTCTTCTGTGAGACTGGTTCTGTGGTACATTAACTACTTCAAAACCTCTCTGACACTTTGAGATTAAAAATAAATCAACAACCTAAATTACATTAACAGACAACAGTAAAGCAATTCCTAACTCCTAAGGATTACCAGATACCCATAGTACAATTCTAGCCAGCAGCTGAACCTCCTCCATTCTTGTCTAGTGCCAAACAGACAAATTTTTGCCGTTGCTTCACAGAACTTTTTTGTTTTCTACTCCAGTGTGCTCACTGTAATAAACAGTATTTCTGAGGGCACTTAAGTAGCCTTCTTCTTTTCTCTGAGCAAATACTTTAAAAAGGCCTAAATTTCATTTTAGGGAAAAACTGACTTGACAACCTATGGGAAGCCCTAACCACCAAAAAGTAACGTGTTTTTTTTACAAGCAGCCGGTACTGCCAACTTCACGGTTCACAGAAAAGGATAAATCACTCTAGCAATGTTTTCCATATCCAGTTCCACAGAAAAACCTCTGAAAAACTTTAAAGAGAGAGGGAAAGGCCATATCTGATCAGAGAAGAGTAGGTAGAAGAAAAAAGCTTCTTACCTCTGTCCGGGAAGCTCCATGAACAACACATACCATAAGCCCAGAAGACTGTGTCTGACAGATTCAGGGGTTTTTTCCCCTTCCTGTTTGCTCTCTCAAACTTCTCAGTAAACTCTCCGCTGGCAGCAAGTGCCCGACTTCCCCATTCCTGCTCCACGCATGCGTGTTGCCAGCACACACCCAACACCACTGAACACTGCCCACAGCACAGAGCCCCAACAAAGAAATCCCCTCCCAACACCAAAACCTGCAAGTCTGTACGTAATGCATATTCCCATCCTTCCTTCAAAGCTTTAGCTGGCTTTAGTAGCTGTATAATAAACCACGTAAAAAAAAAAAACCAAAAAACAACACAAAAAAAAAACCCCAAAAAAAAAAAAAACCAAAAAAAAAAAAACCAAACAAACAAACAAAAAAAAAAAAACCAGAAAAAACAGAAACACCAAGAAGAAGATATTCTCTAGCAGCTAGAAGGAGCTAGAAGGGTAATGTTCCTTAATCTGCATATCCATTGGCTTAATTCTCTGAACACTTTACACATTTCTTATGTCACACATTGGTCACTGAGTGAGGAAGTACTACTGTGTGACTGAAGCAGATAGGCTCCTGGTGGGATCCTNCATTAAAAGAAAACACATGTAGACAAAATTTAAGTGTTCTTGCTCATGCCCTCCAAAATATAAAACCTGCATGTGAATAAAATCATAAATTTTCAAGGAAGATATACATGTATCTTCCAGCTTCATACTGTCTGGTTGATATTATACATCCCTTACAGCTTATTTAAAAGAGGAAGTGACAATTCTTAAATAGCAAATGGTTTTATGATCTACCACCAAGAAAATTCTTTCTACCAACAGATGATAAAGTCTAGGGAGTTAATAGCAGACAACAGCTCTGCAACATTCCTTTCACTTCAAATTACAAGTTCTTGCATTCATCAATGAAAACTGTAACAGTAACATAATGATTAAACCAGTACTTTAAAAATCAAGGAAAAACCAAACAGGTTAAAAGAAAGGCAGAAGGCACTTCAAAAATCCACAGTAGTTTTCAGGACAGGGACTTGGACTCAACTGGTCCAACCCTCCAGAGCTCTCAACCCTGCTGTCACAAGGAGGCAAGCTAATAATTTGCTTTTCCCAGAGAAGACACATGTTTGAAAAAAGCCATGGCAAAGATAAAGAGAACAAGCTTGTAGAAGTCTTCACATTCAAGGGTACAGACAGATTTACCTCTCAGTGTCAGCTAGGGAAGTCACTACTCTTTCTTTCTCACTCCTTCCTAAGATACTCCAGCTGGACTGGTTACATAGTTGTCTCAGCTGAGTTTTAAACATAGATCTTTATTAATAAATACAGGTAGGCAGAAATGTGGGTGGACAGCAATTACACAACCAATACCTCATTCTAACTAAAACAAGGCAACAAAACAGCCACATAGCTCGTTTAAAATAACTCCAAGTAGTAGACTTTATGAGGAGAAAGCAATTGAAGTGAGTAGTGTTCTGGAGTAGTGTTCACCAAGACCAGTATAGTTCTTTTCCATGCAAGAATAATCTACAGCTACCTGAAAACTACTACTACAGGCATCTGGCAGATGAAAATGAAAAGTAAGTTATGGAGAGAGGAAAATCTTGATGTCACTGCAACACCTTTATCCTTCCTTAGTCATGAATCATTAAGAAGACCCAGCACAATTCAATGAAAAAGAAAGCATTAAGAAAAAAGATCTAACAAAAAGATATAACATACTGCTTGCCACCCACCCTTCAGAAATAGCTTTTCTTCCCCACTTAATTCAGCAGCTCTAATTCTGCTTTGATGTCAGTGACACTACAGCTACAATAACATTACAACTGCAATGTCAAACAGTGAGATAGAAGGGCAGACTTATAGACTGGCTGGAGATACTGGTCAAAAACAGTTCAAAAAAGCCCTCTAACCTATAATAATAAAACATTTAATAATTATCCCACATCCCCTCCTCCCCAGGAAACTTATATAAGAATACTGTCTCCAAAAAGAAAAAATAATCCAGCATTTTTTCTTTTTTTGTAGTGTACTGTGAAAATATTACTGAAAATTTTTATTTGATAAACTTACATGGCAAGAATCAAGCAATAGTCTGAACTTCCTACCCACCCTCCTTCCCCTTAGGTCCAAATGCTGGCATTACACTTGTCACTCTCCTATTTATTTGTTTTCAAACTGACTGACAGACTTTAAAAAATTAAATCACATATGTAAAAAATTCCAGGTGCAACAGTAATAAAATGCTGAAATATACTATAAGAGCAGTGTTAAGTGAATAGAAATGCTACTGCCCAGCATAGGCAATAAAAGGCTTCTGTTTTATTGTTACTGAAAGTGTAAAATGGAAATGTAAAATCCCATTTTACAAAGAACTCCACAGTTATTCAGAAAACATTTTCAGAGTCCACCTGAAGACTTAAGTCTCAGGACTGCTTTACAGTGTTTTCTTCTCGATTCTCATTTCTTTGATTGGGAGGTGGCTTTTCTTGTAACTTAGTAGATGTCGCCCTAATTTTAAAAAAAGATGTCAAATAGCTTCATGTTAATATATAATAAATATATAAAAATATATAATAAATGCTGTTTACATAACAGTACTCTCTAATAAAGTCTTAGTTATTCTATTTACCTTCAAAGCAATTTATTTTAGAAGACTGCATTTAAACATCAAAAAAATCTTTTAATAAAAGCAGAAAGTCAAGAGCAATGAAAATTAATGAATTTTTTAACAAAACTACCAATGTAGTTGCTTGCCTGCCTGTTTAATATACAACTTCATTTTAAACATTGTAATCACAAGAAGGGGATTTTTTTTCTTTGTTACATACAAAGCCCCCTCTGGACTACTGCAATATTATTTCAAAAGGCAATGGAGCACCTAGTTTTTGTGGCACATACATTTTATCATAGCAGGAGCTCATAATGAGAAAGAATATTTTTTCACCCTCTGAGCCTTATTATATTTCTATCCATTACACCATTCTCTCAAAGATTTTGATACAGAATTATTGAAGAAATCAGCTCCTCTACTTGATGCACCTGTTCAGTCAAGCATGTGATACAATTTCTGCATTATAATGAAATGGTATGGCATCATCAGCTTCAGAGAAAATATGCACATTTACAAACAACATGTACAAGAAATGCTTTTGTGCTCACCACAACATTGCAGTTTTACCAAAAAATTGAGGCAGGCAGCCTGAAGAGTTGCTAAGAGAAAATAAACTAGGTTTTCCTCATTTGTCTCCCAGATCAGTCAAGTCTAGCTGCTAATAGAATAGTTAAAACACTAATCAAACAAGTGCCCTTGTGGTCAAGAAGGCCAGTGATATTCTGGGATGCATTAGGAAGAGCACTGTCAGCTCCTCCAGGGCTGATCATACCCCTTTGCTCAGCCCTAGTGAGACACATCTGGAGTGCTGTGTCCAGGTCTGGGCTCCTCAGGACAGGAGAGACCTGGAGCTCCTGGAGCAGGTCCAGCAGAGGCTGAGGAGATGAGGAAGGGCATGAAGCAGCTCTCTCGAGGGACCTGCAGCTGTTCAGCCCCAAGAGGAAACCCAGCTGAGAGGGGCCCTCATCCCTCTCTGTCCCTGTCCGCAGGGAGGGCTCAGAGCAAGGACCAGGCTCTGCTCCCTGGGACCCAGCAGTGGGACAAGAGACCATGGGCAGAAATGGATGCCCAGGAAGTGCCACCTGAACATGACAAAGAACTTCTTTCCTGTGCAGTGACCGAGCACTGGAACAGAGACCAGAGTGGGTGTGGAGTCTCTCTCACTGGGGATATTCCAGACCTGTGAGGACACAATCCTGTGCCATGTGCTCTGGGGTGACCCTGCTTGAGCAGGGAGGTGGGACCTGATGACCCACAGTGGTACCTTCCAACCTGATCTACTCTGATTCTCTGAAAATACCCAAGCTGTAAACAAAGAGGAAATCGCAGCCACTACCTACAAGCATGATACTCCAAATGAGATTTAGCACCGCAACAACAGAATGTAATCTCTCCAAATAAACTAATATGCGTTAACCACCTTAGCCTTGTGAGGACCCAAGCATCCAGACTCACATTTGCATTCTACAACCAAGGAAGACAGATACTGAAACTTTACCTATTTAGCATTTCCAGTGCATTTTCAAGCATAGGCTTAGAGCAGGGCAAGTTTAAACTACTTCACAGAAAGTCCTCTCCATGCCCATGCTTCATCTCTGTTAAGGACCTAAGCCTATCCAAGACAAATTCCCTTCCTTCTCACATTTGCTTCTAAAAGGTTCCAAAAGATGTTCCAGACCTGTAAAATGGTTAAGAAGTCCTGGAAACAAGGAAAAAACTGTTGGAAGCACAGAAGAAGGAACTTCAAGGCAGACACTTTTAGCATCAGTAAACTTGTCAAGTTTTTAAGTGTAGTTTCATAAGCAGGCTTATTTGGGCACAAGCAGGGCAACACAGGTTTTTAATGTATTTCTTCATTAATGGAAGCCATCTTGAAAGTATTGACTAAATTTTAACTAGCTACCCAAATGCTATTCAGCAATCCTACCAATAAGGATGACTACACTAACAGGCTGGAATGATGACAGTAGGTGAAATGGAATAAGCAGTAATTTGTGGAATTATTACCTTATACTAAATCGAAACCAGAATTATCTAATTTCAAAACCAATGATAGATTTAAGCAATGTTTAATGGTGCAAGTTATGCAAAATACAGTCAAAGTCATCCTTTCAGCTCACTGCAGTTACAGCACTGAGGGAAGTACTGTCCAGAGAATGCTCTAGCAGTCCATAACTCACATTGCCTTCCTGCCCCTAGAACCTACCTGCAAATAAGGAAGCAATTGTAAATGCTACAACAGCTGATACAAGAATAGCTTACAGGGCCCAAACCAGATGAACTTCTTTGCTGAGTCCTGTAATAACTTCACTTGCAATAATAGCAGGAATATTACTCATTTGACAAACTTACGTTCTTTATCTTATTCTACTTGTTTTCATGACAGAGACTGCAATTGTGTTTTAATAACACAACCTAATCTACACTACAGCTCTGGAGTCATCCAGGGTCAAGAGGCAGCTGTGGCAGAAATGGCACTGAGCCTGGAGAATTTCAGCCCTCTTGCTAACAATTGCATAAATAAAAAATTAGCTAGTCAACACATTATACAAGATTTTCTCCACACTTCCAACAGATTCGATGTAAAAAATCCAAACACTATTCAGCACTGACAAACCTGCTCAAGACTTTTAGACAGTGTTAAATTACCATTCACACAGGGCTTAAAGTCTTTAAGTAGCTGCAGGAGAGGTCACACAACTGTTGCTGAAAAGCAGGTTAATTCAGGTACATCTGACTCAGAATGTAATTGAGCCTCACTTGCTCTAAATGATACTGACAGCCGGTGATTCAATTTGTAGCACTGCTAAAAAAAGCAGTTCCAGAGGCCAAAAATAGCCTGGGGCAAGGTACTCCTTTTGAATTAGACTTTTCATGCAACCTTCAATTACATGAAAAAAATCCCATCCTTAAATATTTTGCAGCCTTGGTGTCAGTCTCACCTTCTAGATTCATAAAAATAGAATCTTTTCTTTAACAGCTTGACAACATCATTAAAAGTTGTGTTAGTTTAACACAATCTGGCTTTTAGTGGGGGTGGAGGAAGCCACAGAGGCTGTTTCTGAAAGAGAGGCTCCTCGAAATTTCTACTATGTCCAGCACAATCAATCCCTAAAGGCTCTGACGATGGACATATTGGCTGGCCCATCACGCCTGTGATGACATGTTTGAAAAGAAAAAAGGAACTCAATTCCTCTTCCTTCTGCCTTTCCGAGCTGTGGTGAGGGGGTCACCGGGTCCCTTCCCGGCGCGGCCGTTGGGGCCATCCCGGCGCCACGAGCAGCCACACAGCCCAACCCGTGCGGCCGGGGGGAACATCCCAGCGCCGGGCCGGGCCGGGCCGGGCCGGGGGCACCGTCCCAGCGCCGGGAGAGGCCGCGCGGCAGGGGGCGGCCCCCAACCGAGACCGGGAGCGGCTGCCGCCATCCCGGCGCCGGGAGCAGCCGCACGGCCGGGACCACATGGCCAAAAACGGCGCGGCCGGGGCGGCGCCACCACGGCCGCTGCCACTCCGGCATGGCTCGCAATGAACTTTACTTGCTTAGCCGCTTTAGCCAGCCATGCTGCGAGCAGAAGGGCAGAGGCGGCGGCTGCAGCTTTTCTCTCTCGGCGCCCCGCATGAGGGGAGGCGCTGAGCGGAGCCGGCAGCGGGCGCGGCTCAGGCGGGGCCAGCGGGGACCACGTGGCCAGCGGCACGGCGAGCAATTCCCGATGCGCTCCCCGCCGGAATCAACCTTCCAGCGCTGCGGAACTCGATAAAAACTTCTCAGTTGGTAGAATTTGAGAACAAACGAACCTACGGACACCATCCCCTCTCGAGTCAGAAAAAAGGACAAGGTGAAGACATGTGAAGAGAACAACATGGCGACACTAAGGTCAGTGCAAAGGATGGAGAGGGAGGAGGAGATGCTCCAGGCATCGGAGCTGAGATTCTTCTGCAAGCCATGGTGAGGACTATAATACAACAAACTGTTTCCTTGTAATTCATGAAGTGCATGAGGAGATGCAGAATTCACCCACAGCCTGTGAAAAAAAAAGATGCTAACACCGGAGCGTGTGGATGCTGGAAAGCTGTAGTTCAGCNCTTTTATACTAGAACAGCTCATCCTTACAAACTACACCCCACGAACTAAATGGCCCACAAAAAACAGTTGTGGAAAGACTGCTCTGCCCGTTCGAGGGACTCACTCGTGAAAATTAGAACCACATTTGGAAAGTTCACAGAGAAGTGTCTCCCGTGGGAAGGCCCCCCAGCATAACAGAAGAGACTTCTTTCCCTAAATGAACTGAAGAAAAGATTTTTAGAAGTAACAAACTGACTACAAACCGACTACAAACCCCGTGTTTTGTCTCCTTGCATTGTCAATGAAGGGAAAAGAAGGGCTGGGGGCACCGGGAAGGTATTCTAAAGGTTTATTTTAGTATCGAATTATCGTCTTTTAATTCCGTTAATAATTTTTCTTTATACCTGTTAATTTCTGAGCCTGCTTTGCCCTTAGAGTGTTTTCTCCTAATCCTTATCTCAATCCCATGTGCCTTTTAGTTGTTCCTTCCCCCTCCTCTGCTCAACCATTGCAGAGGAGAGTAAGTGAATAGTTTTTTGGGGTTTTTTTTCATGGATACTTGGCTTCCAGCCAGCGTCAAACCCATGACAAAAGTACCCATAGTTTTAGTGAGTGGAAACAAAAGGCTCAAGTCTCAGGGTTTCCATTAAACACCTACTCTTAAACCAGTATCAAACATTTCAAACTTAACCACAAAAATGAAAGCTGTTGTCTTACATTTCTTTTTTTAACAGAGCAAACAACATAAGATAGTCATGTATAACAGAAAAAATCCAACCCCCAACATCTCACTGATCCTCCTATCAGTAATGGAGAAGACATATATTTATTTTTCGCAGGAGCCTGAATTCAACTGGGAAAAAGAACATCCTACATCCTTTTATAAAGAGGTTTTGAATTATAACCCTAGTTACAGAAGTTTAAAGTTACATAACTTGAAAATCATTCAATCAAGAAGGCAAAATGCAAAAATCCTGGGAGTAATCCACTAAAAATCCAGTGCCAACTTGATGTATTTTGCTGCCTGTGACTTGTAAAAACAGTTCTCGAAATAGGGAATGTCATCTTTTAAAAGAAAGTCCTCTTACTTACTGCTTACTTTGCATGAGACAATCTAAATGAAGCAGTCCACAAAGAAGAATTTTTCTCATTCCCAGTCTTCAAAGATATACTAATCTCTAAAAACATATTACAACTGTATTATTGCAGTATCAGCAACTAGAAAGATGTAAAATAAAAAATACACTGGATGCAATCTCACAAACTATCTCACAAACTACTGCTGGTGTTGGTGGTGGTGTTATTAAAAAGCACACAGATCTCCACAGCATGCTGAACCAGCTTCTTAAAAGCAAAGGGAGAACTTGCACTAAGGAACTTTATTCAGAGAAATTTAGACTTCACTCAAGGAAAACTAAGATACTGGACTAGATAAGGCTTATCTAGCCCAGTATCTTAAGACTGAATTACTTTCAGAAAGAAAATAAGAGCAGCTGCAAAATCAAGCAACTCTGTACTTCATTTGTGTGATTTAATTTCTATTAACAATCTCCTTGAAGTAGCAACAGTTCACCACGAGCTTTTAATAGGCATTGTCCCAGACTGCTACAAGACTAAAAGTGTTTGAACTTCCACACACCCTGACCACAGTGCTACCTTTTCCTTTTTTCCAGTACCTTGAGAGTACATCTGATCAATGTTTTAGTTATGGCACACATGGACTACTCAGAAAGATTTCTCCATTTTTCAAATTTCCTACTTTTAAAAGTCTTAAAAATAGAACTCAGCTGCCCATTGCAACACTGTTACTGCAGACCAAGCCATGACAAATGACAAGCCAGCCATGTACAATCAATATTTGCATGATTTGATAACTTAAATTTCCTCTGACTGGTGTTGTGTGAGTCTGGTTAAACAGAAGGTATCCAAATATATGATAAGGTATAGGAAAGGAAAACTAGGCATTGAAACTCTCTTACCACCCATGCAGTCCCCTTACACATTCCTGTATTCAGCCACTTGATTTTTTTGGAATAAAAGCAATGACAGTACGCTAAAACCCAATGACAAACAATTCAAAAGAAAAAATTCTAAAAATGGGTAAGCCAAAGGTAGCTATAATAGCACTGGTGAAGCCCTCATAACTGCACTGGGGGTTATTCAGCACGCAAAACCTTACAAGAACAAAGTATTTAAATGTATTTATTAGCATACTTGAGTCACTGAATTTCCATAGGCTTACTGTCCATTTTTATTCTGTAATGACAACTCACACAGCAGCTTGTCACATCAACATCACTGATTATTCCCACTTCTCAAAAGCTACACCAAGTTTCTGAAATTACATTAATGAATTATCAGATGTGCTTGAAGGAAAGGATTGCTATTACTAACTTCCCCTTCCTGAAGGCTTCCAATTACTATCACATGAACCAATAAATAAGCAAGAGCTTTTTCCCCCACCCCCTCTCCTAGGGAAGGACAAGTCACATTTGTATTTATCAGGTGAATACCTGTATTACTCACAGGAAGACACTGTAGAATGTTGTCGTTTTTTTTTTTTTCAACTGAGATTTTAGCTAAAATATACCTGTGACTGTTTGAATACCTGGTGAGTAACCCTGACTCCACACCCCTTTCCTCTCCTGCAATGCCCAATGAAATAGCCACATCATCATGTCATACCACTACCAAAGATTTCTGTGGAAGCCTTTCTTCCTGATATGTCCTGAAATCACCTACATCATGACCAAGCTTCAATTTGACAGAACTCAAGTTCTATTCTCAACCAGTCTAGTGAATCTAAAAACTCACAAAAAAACTGCAGTGAGCATACAGTTCTCCTCAGAAACACACCCACAGACATCCCCACCCAGCTCGAGTGCTATTTTGTTAGAAGTATTTGACAGAAAAGTTCCACTGAGAAAGGAGTGACCAGAAAAGCTTACTACAGATCTCTGTTTGCTGAAGTCATGTAAATGCTCAGGTTTACAGAAAATCAAGAGGGAAATATTACACTTCTATGAACTACAGTATAGACGTTGACACTTAGGTTATTCTGCCTTAACTGATGAATTTCCAATACTCCTGGTAAAGGAATGAATGCTAAAAGAAAAAAAAACCCTGAAAGCTACTTGCCAGTGTTGATGCCATCTTATTAGTCCCATTTTTATTTTTTCCTTTTTGTAAATGCTACAGAAATGAGAAAGAACATCATGCATTAAGGACAGACTAAAATTTTTGCCACGTTTCCCCCCACTAAGAATATATTCTGCAAAAATCACACTGCTCAGAGAGAAGGTAAGTCTTAAGTCTAGTAATAATTAGAGAAAAGGAGTAAATTTAGTACAAGTATAACTTAAGGAATTTATTTTGATTTGCAACCAACTGGGCTGTGCCTTTTTGCTTCCCAGTTAAGGTGTTTGAGAGCTTTTCACAGCCTTTCACTTTATTAGTTTAATAAAAATAAGAAGTATCTTACACTCCAACAGAACCTTTATGCCTACAGGCAGGTTACCAGTAAAATGCTAAGCAGCATCACTGAAGGGAAAACTGAAAAGCTCAGTTTCCCAATGCATTTTGGCACAAGTTAGAACTAGGTTATTCCACATACCTCCATCCTCATACTGTTATCAACAGGGAACTTCTTATAAAAAAACAGAGATGGGATGATTTAGAGGGTTTCCAAACACAGCCAACCCTTACTCTGAGCACCTTTTCTGTGCATTGAAATTATTCATGTCCCTGAAGATTCTTAACACAAACAAGTCCTTAAAATGGAATAAAATGTTCAGGAGACAAAACCAGATGGAATCAAAGCAAGATATCTCCAAACCAAGAAATGTATTTGTATAAACTACAAAAGAGTGGATAAGCAGCATTAAAAGGTAGCATGGAAGAGGTATATTCAGCTAGCATAATTTAATACAGCACACAAGTACAGGAAACTAACAATCCACGTACAGGTTAGCAAGTCCAGAAGACAATCCTGCTGGCTTACATCTCTTCAGCAGAATCTGATAATAGCTGGCAACAAACCAGTTACATTTTAAATAGTCTGGTCTACTCCAAGCAACCAAAGTTTAAGCAATTCTCACTCTCCTGAATAACATTTTCTTTCCACTGTTATGATTCACTTACAGAGAAGTTACAGTGTCAAGGCTTCTATCCATAAGGCCTAGTTTAAACAACGAAGACTAAAATTGAAATTGAATATAGGTTTTTGCAGCACTAAGGCCTCCTTTTTAATTAATACTACAGGAGGCCTTCTCACACAATTAAATGGCAGAATGACTCATAAAACAGGAAGGACAGCCTGAGTCGTTACCTTTGGTTTAACTAACCCAGTCCCTCTCATCAGGCCAGTTTAGCCTAACTTATTTTTATCTTTCTCCATCTCTCCTTTCAAATCCACAACAAAGTGGTCACAGTGCTCCCTAACTTCTCATCAGTTCCAGAGGAAGCACTGATGTTTTGACAGTCCTCAGTAAAGTCTAAGAACAAATAGTACCACAGGTTGCTCCATTATCCAAACCACCTATCCTGCAACGCTGAACAATAAAGCAATGAAACTAAGAGGCAATATGCCATTTCTGTTACCTGCATTAGCTGGCTGAATTGATGAGTGGCTCAGACCAGAACAAAGTTAAATGGAAAAAAAAAAATTAGAAGAAAAATAGAAAATACTATTAAAGAGAACAGGGGAGGTAAAGATAACCATGCATCCAGGAAAAAAAATCCTACAAAGAAAACAGAGCATTTTAGCAAGCAAAGAGACAGATGCCTTAGAGAAAAGTTATTTCAAGTCTGAAAAGGTACATCAGAGAGTGGTATTTCCTTTGCAATTGCTTTAGTAATTTGTGAGACTTTGTACTGTTCTCACCTATTTTTGATCTAAAATCCACATGCCCTCTACAAAGCAAGCAAGACCAAGAATTACTGTCCTTCAGAGTTGATAAATAAGAGCAAGGCATTTTCTAGCTTCCAAAACTTTCTGGATTTTGTCTACCCACACAATAATTAACAACAATGCAGGTGACCAGTGACAATTTCTGTATGATGATAAACAGCTATTTATCAAGATCTTTCAAATGTGATTTATTAGTTCTGTTTACATTAGGGGAATGGTGATTTGGTATGAAGCCCCTCAGACACATCTAGAACCAACTTCCCAGATGATATGCTAAACAAACAATTGCTCTAGCAGAGCTCAAAAAATACATATGCAACATCATACATAGCTATGAAGATTTTTCATTTGTAGGGGGTGGAGGCCAAGTCTTGCTTCACAAATCCTGCTCTTTCTTCCAAACATAGATTGTAAAGCAGGACTGCATGTTGCTGTTTCCTATCTCCTCAAACCACTTCAATCTCTGGCACAAAACCCAAGCTTGATTTTCGTACAATGATATAGGAATTTTAAATTGTGACACACCACAAACAGAGATGATAGCTTCACTGGACTCATGAGCAGATTTTTCAAGAATTCATTAGCATAATATTCACTTATAAAGGCAGGGAAACCTTTTCTACTAAGCCTCCCAGAGAACAGCTTATATCAGGAAAGGCGAGCTTTAATTGTCATTAGGCCAGCATAACTGCCAGAATCATTAATGGTCATAAAATAATGTTTATGCAACATGCCACAATTCAGGAATGCCACATAAGCTAATCAGTCACTTTCTACTGTTGCTGTACAATTTAGTTTCCATTAATTTCAAGGTTTCTCCTTCAGTTCTTGCATCTTAGCACAGAACTGAAAAAAAACCCCACAGGACAAAACACTTTAGTCTTGCTGTACTGTGAGTGGCTGGATAATGAAGTCCTAACAGTTCCACTTGTTGGTACAGTTCTGACATCAAATAGTACCTGAAGGACTTCCATTCTAAAGTGGTAACAAAAGGAACAGAGGTGGAAGGAGAACAAGCTGAAAGAATGTGACTTACAGGAAAAGTAAGTCAACAGTAAGAGTTTTATTTCAGTCACTTTTGAAGGGCATTTATATTACACAGTCACTGCAGCAAGACACAGAGAAGTTACTAATTCAAACACAATTGCTACAAAAACTGAAGAGTGCCAAGTAATTATGAGTAATGTTTACCCTAAAAACAAAGCACGGAGAAGATTAAATGCTACCAAACACTGGTAGTGCTCCACAGAACTTGGTTTATTAACAAGCAGGTAATTAAGACCATCCTCCGTGGCATGAATTTCAATTAATTCGCTGTGTAATACCTTCCCTGAACCTTACTCCTTTCGCCCTAAATACAGCACCTAATTTTGAGTTGGGGACCAACACTGTCTGACACTGTCTGACAACACGGAAGCATCCTGAAAAATAATTATATTTGGAATGTCCAGATTTTAAATTAGGATTAATAGCCTGCTTTGAAAGAGTATTTAATTAGACAATTTAAAAAACACCTATTAAACTGGAATAGTAGAGAGATGAGACCAACCAGACTTTCCATGTTAAAACAAAAACCAAACTAAAAGAAATAAGGAACCACCTGAGAGATCTCATTTTCCCAGCCTAGCACATTTCAGCTACACCAAACACTTTGTTTCTTCAGTTGTCTTGTAGCTGAAGCAGTCCTGTCTCAGATCAATACAACACGCACACCACAAACACCAGAAATTCAGTAACTGAAAATTGATACTTCTAAAAGTGGTTTTGCAAGCAATCTGTAGTGAGAGGTGTCTGTTAGGAAGAGGCAAGAACAACATGTCCTTATGGTGGTTTTAGTGACCATGGCTGGAAGGCACAACTGTCAATAAATCCTCCAGCTTCTGTAATACTGAATTCCAAACTCACCACAGTACTCCCTGACACAAACACTCTCTTCTGTGCTCCTGGCATCAGATTACATGGCAACTGTGTCACAATCTATGTGAAGCAAGTGAAAGATCTGCTCCTCCAGCAACACTTCCACTACTTTTCAGTTTAACTGTGGATCTTCCATTTCTTATGTAGCAGAATGAGAAAAAAAGAATCCTTTTGTGCATCAAAACAATCCTCTTCCCTTGTCTCCCCTCTCCTCCTCACATCTCTTTCTCATACAAAGATTTTTGTCCACATTCCTAAAAAAGTCTTCATTCTAACAAGGTAGCTTACATTGTAGGCCTCTACCTACATTGTACAACCAAGTGATAAAGAGAGATCTTATTCTCCATGTGGTTTTTAGACTTCCTGAAATACTTATTTTTTTTTTTCTGGGGGAAGAAAAGCTAACCTAGCATGTGGGGCAGAAGTTTTCATAGAAGTCTGCATAGGATGTCCAGGCCCTTTTGTTATGCATATATCCCTGATGTATATGGTAAGTCATCTCTACCTGCTGAAAGTTTCCCTCAGAGCCCCTGCAGCTGCCTTCCTTCCACTCCATCCGAAAGTAACCTCAGTGTGAGGCTAGGACACCCATCACACTTGCATGACACACTCCTCTACATTTTCTAACACAGAGCAGTGCACAACTGGTACTGCCTCTGACAACACACATTTACAGCAAATGATTTAGAATTCTCACTATTTCTATCACCAAATCTCTTTCTTCTCCAGCTGATAGCACCAAATATGTTGCTACCATGCAGTAACAGGAAAGCTGTTTCCTCAAGCACTCTAACCAGAAATTATTTTTATATCAGAAAAATCTATTTATAATAAGCCATTAGGACTTTTGCACCTTCTTGCCCATTAACACACTTCCACAAATAAAAAACCTCATTAGGAAACCAGTTAGCCCTGGAAATCTAATACCATTTCAATTTTAACCGTACTGGTAATGAAGAAAATGAGGCTGATGCAAAAGGTAATTATCAAGAGGTGCACTTCTTCAGTAAAACAATTGGTCAGACTCAGTGATGGAAACTGCACCTAATTCTGGGCACACTGTGGAATCTCTGCATAGAAAGGAAAATAATATAACGTAAGTAAACATTTGTGGCTTTCTTTCTCAGTTAGCAGAGTCCCTAGACTTCAGACTACATTACTGTAACAGAGCCTACATGGAATCTTGAAGGTCATACTGAAATTTCAGTTGGTGTAGTGTGTTTATATAATAATCTTTCACAACAGGAGCATATTATACCTTTATTCCTGTATGATAATGTTTTCACATGCAATATCTAGTACAGCCCAAGACATACTAATTCCCCTATGGTTTATCTGTCGTGCACTTTGAGTCAGATTTGTTTTTCTGGCCCACCAGCCAATGTTATTTGGGATGCTCCAGCAAACAACCACCTGATTTACTGGGTGTGGGAAAAACCATCACAAAACCACAGACTTTCATCTGCAAAATGATTCAGTGAATCCACAGGGGGAGATTTTAAACAATGAGTAGGCTTTGCAAAAAAAATACAAAGTTTTACAAAGATCACCGGCTTAAAAGATACCTTATAGTGCCTTCTGCATCACTATTCTGAGATTATTGGGAAGTTTGGGAACCTACATGCAGATGAATTCTTTCCTTCTAGTTCATCTTTACATGTCAAAAATGTGGAAAGCTATGTATGACTCCACAAGTTCTTTCAAATGGCTCAAACTTCTTTTCCCCAGGTATCCAGCATGTAAACTATAATTCTTGGTGCAGAATTAAAAAAAAAAAGGTAATTGTCCTTCATATCACTACATATTACAGACTGGGAAAGGTCAATTTCCACCCTTTTACAGCACTGGTTAGTTAAGAGATAGAGACCCTAATTAAATGGGATGTCAGTTTTTGCCATCACTATCAAAGGTAGCCAGCATCAGTGTCACCCAAGACTTCTGAATCGCATACAAAGTGATTAAAGCATTATTTTAATATACATACTCACTGAATCTCAACTTCTGTGATGCTTAATTCAACAAGATTGATAATGGCTCCACCCAGATTGCTGGTGAATCACTGGCAACACGTCAGAAGTTTCCAAAAGCATGCCTGCTTATTTCTCTTCATCTGCTTTAGCATGAGCACTTTTATATAATAGTACATGTCTCAAGATGACCCTAAATTAAACTCTGTGATATTAATGTCTGCAATTTCCAGATTCATACATTCACCTGTTCACTGGAAGATTAGTTTTTTAAATTTAAAATTAAATTTAAATCAGCATATAACAATCCCATCAGAAATTTCTAAAATATTTCACTTTAAACTAAGCTAGTTTGGATACAAAGCTGACCAAAAAAACCTCACAAAAACAAACAACAAACCACCAGAAACCATACAAGTTACTTCCCACTTATGTCGATGAAGGTTCCTGCTGCTCATAAGTGACTGACAAACTCAAGTCTCTGGCTGTCAAAACAGACTGCTCTGATGGCACCTGCCTTTCTAAATTTCCCTCCAAGCAGCCTGCCAGGCTGTCTGCTTTGACAGACCCTTTTCTAGGACAGAAAGGCAAAGCTATAAGCGATCGCAGGGAAAGGAAAAGGTGCCTGATAACATCTGCTCCTATTTGTGTTAGTGGGAACCATAATTTCATTATCAGCATTGTGTATTAATGCACTGAAGAAAGCCAAGGTGCTCCTGGTGAAGCTTAGAAACTGGCGAAAATTTACAAACTGATCCTGAACACAGGCTATTTATACAGCCATGAAGTCCCATATTAGCTTCCTTGACTTCAAATGCAGGAATACAGACAATAATAGTTGACAAAATTAACCACCTCCACATCCTTACAAGCCTGAAAGAAGTAAGAAAAGGTAAGTTATGGAGCACATTATCTTCTGCCTCATAGCATTCTTGTGTTATCTCACAATTCTATAGCCAAATAATATCAATAGAGTATAAATGCTGAGTTTAATAACTGCATTTATCTTCCAACGGAGTCACTAAGTAACAGCATTGCTACACCAGTTACAATGATTAAAGCAGCTCAAGCCACAATCCAGGTTACTTTGAACCTTTTAATTATTTTTGCAAATTTTTCATTTTTCCCCCCACTTCAGCCATTTTCAATATGGCAAAAACACACAGAAAGCCGTAGCTTCTGCTGGAGGAACAAATGATCTGTCACTCGTACTTAACTAAAATTTATAAAAATAAAAAATACACTCTGGACAAAAAAGCATGCAGAGGCAAACAAACCATTCCTAGCTCCTAGGAAAAAAAAACCAAAACCTGCACCAGTTCCCTGCTTTAAAACAAGACAGACCTCACAATGGCTTTTGAGGACAAAACCTGACACCAGGACATTCCCAACCATCAAAGCAAATTAAATCCCAGCTATACCAACACCGCACCCCCGGCATGAAACCCTACCCACTCTGTGGGTGTAATCCAACAGCCAAAACAATGCCAGGGTGGAAAAACTAGTGCAAGTCAGGGAGATCCTGTGCGGTTTCACCATCGTTTGTCCCTGCGCAGAGGGAGCCGCGGCCACCTCGCTGTTCCCTCAGGCGCGACAGACAAAAGAGCCACAACCCAGGGCGGAGAGGTGTCCCGGGGACGGCTAGGGCTCTGTCATTATTTTCCCTCTGCCTCTGTTGTTCAAGGCGACACAGGGATGAGTTTTCTCACGCAGAGGCAGGCAGAGCCCCTGGAAAAAACAACAGCAGGCAAAGGGGACACACAAAAGCCGCCTGTCCCTCGGTCGCCGCAGCCCGAGGCGATGCCGCCTCTCCCCACCCCCAGCCGGACCCAGTCCCTCTCCGCCTCCCCCCGTCGGGCACAGCGACCCACGGTCCCTCCCCGTCCGCCCGAGGCGTTCGGAAATCGAGCCCTGCAGGAGCCTGAGGCCTGGCGAGGCACAAAGTCACAGAATTATTAGAAGCAGAAAGCACCTCTGGAGATCATCGCGTCCCAGCGCCCGTCCCTCCGCCTCCTTTCTCGGCAAGGCGGGCAGATCTCTCCCGCCCTATTGTTCCCCGCACCCCGCGGCGGACGCAGCGCACTCACCACGCGGGCCGGGCTTCCTACAGCGCCCACGGGCCCCCTCAGCTCCGGCACACCGGGGTTGCCACAGCGCCCTGCTGCTGCTCCTCCAGTAGCACACGCGGGCCCCGGGGCAGCGCCGCCATCGCCCGCCGCCGCCCCGCTGCCACTCCGGCAGCGGCCATCTTGTGCGTCGACTGCTCCCCTCACCGCCCACCTAGCTCCCTCCCTCCCTCTCGCCGCACCACCCGCCCCTTCCTGCGCCCGCCTTCCCTCGCAGCCGGGACGGGGAGAAACAGCCGAGTCACGGCCAGCAGCCTGTGAGGGCAGGGTGGGGAAGCTGTCGCCTGTGTCGGGGAGGGTAACTCGCGCTTCGTCAGGGACAGTCTCCAATGGCAGATGCCTTCCTTCTTTCAGGTGGGGTCTTTCCCCCCCCGCCCTCACCTCCTCTTGTCATAGTTAGCGGGCTCGGGGGTGGAGGTCGATGCTTTTCACAAAACGAGTGGCTCCTGGAGAGCTCTCTGTGTCTTGGGAGCTTCCTGAGGGCCCCCGCCCGCCATTTTCTGTCCCTCAGGAGCCTCTGTTGGCGGATCTTGCGGTTGCCTCATGCCATCGCACCTTATTGCTTCGAGCCGGTTACTTTTCGTAGTTCAGGGAAAAATAACACAAATTAAGTTTCCTCTTACGTGGCCGTGCAGGGCTAAGCTTTCGGGGTTTTGCCTGCCAGTCCTACATGAAGGCATAGAGATGGGCTCGGTGCTGGAGAAGGTTCCCCATAGCTTTGTGTGCTGCAGGACACAAATCATCCTCAGCTTTAACCAACACCATAGGTAAGATGCTTGAGGACCCTCCAAGCTTTCCTGTATCACAGTCAGAACTAGTTGGCATACAGAAGAAATTTTAAAAGGCAATTATTGAATGTCTTGCAGTCACTTGACTTGTAGCATTTACTAAGCATGTACTGACTGACAGTTTTAAATTGTTACAAGAGCTAATTACTTAGCATCAGGATATTTCCAGGTAACATCCACTTGATGCTTGTTTATGAGAACATGAATATGGTGTAAAATACTAAGGAATCCATATTTAAGTTAAAGACCAAAAAATGGTATTCAGTAGTCCCCTTTTATTGCCCATATATTTTATCATGTCTATGCCCAGCTAGGGGCTCTGTGGGCTCAATCCTTCTGTGATGCCATTGTGCAGGATGCTGTGCAGGGAATCACTGCATTTCTATTTTCCTTTCGTAACATTGTGAGGAGCACCCAGTGTATTGTCAGTCCAACATCTGAAGTGCAGCATTGCATGACCTGGAAATACAACTTAAATAGGACATTGTCAAGTCAGAAGTAACCATGCCCAGAGCCAGGGACTCAAGAGAGCAGCCTGCAAAAGGAAGCTGGGTTATGACATGCAGACAGACGATGGAAATTCCTACACACGGAGAAAAACTTCATAGGGCGAGGTTACTCTTCAGCTCCTATTTCTGACTCTTGTACTGACCATAGACAGATTTTCATTAACTTTACAAGAAATGCGGTAGTAGCCAAAAGTGTTACTTCTATCTGTTTTACTAAAGAAATTATTTCTATTATTTAGGCTTTTCCACCAAAACAACCTTAATGTTTATCAAGGATCAGTGCTTAAATAAAATAATATTAAGACAAGCTATTAATTTCTGAAAACAGTTTTCTAGCCACAGACACAGGCATTGAGATCTTACCAACACAGAATATTAAGATGTTTACAAAGAGCACCTCTGACTTAGCAAGAGCTTTACTATGAGCTAGAATAGAAGTGTGTGCTGGTTTTGCATTAATTGATTTTTGGTGAGGAGGGAAGGAGCCAGCCACGGAAGTGATTTTCTACGAGAAGCTGCTAAGAGCTTCCTCCGTGCCTGGCAAAGCCAATTGCTGGCTGGCTCTGAGAATAGGCGTGCTGATAAGCCAATTAAANGAGCCGTGCTCCGGGCGGCGGGTTCCCGGGAGCGGCTCCGCGCCGGCCCCTGCCTCCGCCTCTGCTGCAGCTCCGGGCCGGGCCGGGTTCCCTCCCCACACAGTCCGGCCGCCGAAAAAAATCCTCCACGGTAAACAGCTCTGATCGCCACCCGGCAGGGATCACATAGCCTGGTCATCTCACCTGTGGGTGAGGTATTTACTCCATGTAAAGAGAACAAAATGAGACATGAAGGTCAGTAAAGAAGGAGTCAAATCCCAGATAGGATGCGAATGAGGAGATGCCTTAGATTTGGGCTGGAGCCGTGGTAATGGACTATGATACACTGAAATATCCCTGTAATTCATTGAAAGCATGGGAGGTTGGCGCATTCAAATTGTAGACGTGAGCAAAGCACCCATGCTGAACAAGCAAGTGTTGAAGTAGCTGTGATCCCATGAAAAATTTGAAATAGAGAGACAAGAGTGATGAAAACTCTTTACCCCCAGGGAAGAAGAGCAAGACCTCTCTTCCCAGACATGAAGATGATTTCAGAGATAGATGAGAGGACCTTTGCTACTGAACAGCTCGTCCTTTCAAGGGTATCCCATTAGCCAAAGATTGAGCCCTCAAAAACAGTTGTGGGGAAAGCTGTAAGTCGAGGGGAGGGACTTTCACATGGTGAACAGATTTCCATCTCGCGGGCAGCTGATTCGCTGTGACATTGAAGCCACGAGAGAATTGTTTCTTGTGGAGAAGTCTCCGTGGCATGGCAAGACAGACTCCTCTCCCTAAGAAAACTGAAGAAAGACTATTGTAGAGGTGGTAAACTGAAAGTCCCAGGTTTTTGTCTCTTTACGTTGTCAGTGAGAAAGAAAAGAGAGTGGGGGGGGAGGAGAAGTGTTCTGAAGGTTTATTCTTATTTTCTTATTATTTTTCTTTTACTTTTGTTAATAAAGTTTTCTTTATACCCCTCGAAGTTTGGACCTGCTTTGCCTTCCTCCTAATCCTGTCTCACAGCAGGAAATGAGTAAATAATTCTGGTGGGTACACTGGTGACTTGGCCAGCACTAAACCCACTACATTATGTTGGTGCACTGGCTGGGAAACTCAAATTGGCGAACAAAAACCACTACACAAAATGGTGTTTCCGCCTGGTTTCAAACCAAAACCGCCATGAGGTGTAAATTGGAATTGTCCAAGGCCAGATTGGACAGGATTTGGAGCAGCCTGGTCTAGTGGAAGTTGTCCCTGTCTATGGCAGGATTTGGAACAAGGTGAGCTTTAAGGTGCTTCCAACCAGTCTGATATTCTGTACCACAGAAACTTTTCAATCAATAATTGCCATCTTTTGCAGACTCCACTTGTTGTAGTAAAAATGTGAACCTGTTGGAGTTGTCAGTGTCCTGATTAGAAGCAGAAGATGACATTAGGAATAGCTAAAATGGTAGGTGTTCTTTGCAACCTTGGTTTAAAGTTACAGAAGCTAGAAATAGTCAGATCCTGAATCCTGTTACTTCCTAGTTTCTAGCAAGTGCTTGTACAGTGTTCTGATGTTCTGTTCATTCTGGGTTTTAATATTCCAGTCTGGAGACCTCTACCACTTTCTCTTTTGGTTCCTGTATTGTGGAAAGGTTTCATTTTCCATGTAGTTTATGTTTTCCCTCAACATTTAATTCCATTACCAGTATGAACTTGCTAGCAACAATTTTCAGTATCACAGCATAGGTTACCACAGTAATACATGGTTGAAATTTAAAGAAGCGGGGTATTAAATGACCTATGGTTCTTATTATGTAACACTGCACACATGAGCACTTTAATTCTCAAACCCCACTTTAGACTTCCATCAGTCAGGCTTTTCAAATGTTTATTCTTTGTTATGTTTTCTGAAAGTTCAGAAATTTGTAGATGAGCTTGTTCTCTTGTTGGGAACTGATCCCACTAGATAACCTAGATTATTTTTAGTGTCTGCTTTTCCCAGTTATGCAGCATTTCTTCCTGCATGATACACTGCTTTAGCATTTGAAACACAAAACGTGATTTGTCTTTAGGATTACTGTTTTCAAATATTTCCGATTATCATTAAATCTGCTATAATTTGTTTCCACTTGTTTACATTGTTCTTTCATTTATGTCCTTAAAAATCCACAGGAATTAGTTTTTATTCTACCACGTATAGTCTCTCTCAATTTTCAATTCCTTTCTCTCTTTCTTTTTTCCCATCCAAAAAGGGATAATGTGTAGGCATGGTTCTAAGAGCTGACATTTGTGGGCACACTAATAATGTTCTTCAAATTATACATTAAAAATGACTCCCCATTTTAGCCTCTATGACTGAGAGAAATACTTAAAAATACCAGTGTAACTGTCAAATGGTATCATCTCATCATTCAGTTTTTGGATTACTCCTTCCATATAAAACTTCTCCAGAACTGTGGTACCAGGATAGCTGTCTTTATAAAAAGAAATGTGTATTTTTTAAATGTCTTGGCAGTGTTTCAGTTTGCTATTTTAGTTAGCAATGTGACCTGTAAAGCTGATAATAATGGAAAAATTCTCATTTCAAAACCTGTGATATCAGAATGGAAGGCAAGAATGAAATAAATGAAATACTTATCTAGGTGGCTGCAAGCATGTCCTTGTTATTTCACTCAGTGAAGATTCTTGCACATAAACCACAGATAATAAAAAAGAAAATCTTTAGCACTTGTATATGCTTGACCATCACGTTAACAAAACCTAAATTAGTACACTTCTATAAAATTCCATTGACAAAAGCAGAAGACTGTATTCATCCAAGATAATCATTGAAAGAAAATCTGATTTTCATTAAAGAGCATGCTGAACGTCATCCAAGCCCATGGGATCCAGATGCAACTATTTGAGCTAGTTTTATATGCTTATTTTAAATAATAAAACAATAATAGCAAAATACATTAAAAATAGCCTTACATTGTGGACACGCTCCCTATCTCCACCATAACACACAAGGTTTTGATTTCCCATGTGTAAAAGAAGCCTAGAGGATCTAAAGGAATGTAAAGTCCATATTTGTAAAATGAGTGTTCCTCCATCTCTTTTTCCTTGGGAGAAAGCATCTCTCCCAAGCATTCACAAATTCACAATTTGCACAAATAAATAATACTATATAGCCCACCAAACATCAGATTTGTTTAAAATTTTTTTGCAGTTCTTTGATGCTGTTCATAATAAATTTGTAGAATATCAATACAATTATTAACACTTGTGTTTTCATCCTACTTGGAATGCAAAGGTCTGTGTAAATATACCCTCTGACTGCAGCTGCTGTGGAAAAAGAAGAAATTATGAGGAAGGTAAGAAACCTTGTTTTGATGATTTCTCATTAGAGGTTTCACTTCCTTAACCATCCCACCTCATCATCCTTCTTGTCCCACTGGTGGTGTGGGATGCAGAATGCTGACTCAGGAGTACATGCCCCAGGTTCTCCTCCTTATTGCTTTTTTTGCTTACATGTCATTGCCTGCTTTGCTCCAATCCCAGACCTTCCAATGTCATTCAGCACATCTCCTCTCTTCCTGGGATAAAACTTTTGAAGCAACAGAAAGTACAAGAATTTGCAGTGTAGCAAGTCTGTAATTCCACTAGGCAGAGCCAGTACCACCCCACATCCTTGTTCCTCCAGTGCCCTCTGCTGAAGTTACCATCTCCTTGGCTTCTGAGTCCCCTTGGGCAGGGGCAGGAGCCTCTGCCAAGTGCTGTGTGCTGCCACCTCGTTATCTTGCACTTCACTTCCTTGCTCGATTTCCTCTTCTGTCTCAACAGAAAAGCCTAAGTATGACCTCTTATTTCCTTTCCTTGCTCCAGTGGTGATTAGGTTGAAATTTGTTCTTTTCCTTCATAGCATTGCTGCAACACATTTTACAGCAGCCTCTTAATGAGTGAGCTTAGGAAGGTAACATATGTTGGGATGATAAACAATTAAGACAATTATATTTTATAAGAATTCCTGTGTGTGTGTGTGTGTAAAGCTGAAAACCACCTAAATTAACAATGTAATTTTTGTTTCTTTCTGACAGCTTTACTCATGTACTATAAAACTGGGAGAAAATGAGAGACAGGTAAGGTGATACAGTTTGTACCTTTGCTGCATGTAAACCCGTAGCCTTATTCTTGTTTTGCAAGGTAAGCTAAATTGTAAAGGTTAAGCTACTTTTCATGTTCACATAGCAAGGAGTGGCAAGATGAGGAATGGTCTGGCCTCTTGTTCCAACCTCTAGACCTTGTACATCCTCCACTCTCATGCAAGTTACAGTAATTACATTAAGATAAACTGCCATCTGAATAATTTTTCCAATCGAATTTCCCAGGGAAATCACTCTTACCACTATCTTACATCTCTGTAATCACATCACATTTCTGCAGTAAAAGAAAATGTGCTGATGATTTCCTGGAATTATCCTTGCTTTGTATTATCCATAAAGACTCCAAGTTTGGTACTGGTTTGGTTTGAGAACACCTGATACAATACTTCCCCAGTGCATCTTCCAAGAAATAGAACTGTCAATTCCCAAGGAGAATCAAGGGCCAACCTTAGCTAATACTAACACATGAATAATTGCATAAAGCATGTTTAGGTCTTTTTATATTAGTGTGGATCTCAAGGAACTGCTGCTTATTCGCATCTCAGTTCTCAGAGATTTTATTTAAAAAGTATGTTGTTCAGGAAGTTGCAGAGGGACATTTTTTAAACTCCTCAGTGGCTTTTCAAAAGAGATCTGTAAACTAAAATCAATTTTATAGTACACAAATATATATGTAATATACGTATATATATATGTAGCTGCAGCATATGCTGGATAAACAGTTAAAAAAATATTATTTTCGGTGAAAACCCATCAAAATTTGTTTAGGTAGGCTGAGATTATTTTTTGGACATCATAGCTGTGTGGTAATTTCTGTTAGTCTTTTACCAGATTCTACATATCATGTCTTCTTTTTCAGGCACACACGCAAACCCCCACCTTTTTAATAAGAATTTCCTCCTCCAATTTTAAATTTCTTTTCAGCCCAGTATTCTCAGTTTCCTCCCATTACTGTACTGGTAAAAAGGTGTTACACATCATTCTAGCAGTTCAGTTTCAGCAGGAAACACTGAAATTTCTGTATTGTAAATGTACAGTTTGGTCCTGTTGTGTATGTTCTTCTGGTTTTGGTAAATTTTCATCAAGAATAACATCATTAAACATAACACTTAAGGATTTTGTTTTAATTTGACATTTCAACTATTATTTTTTTGAACTTGCCTAAGAAGACAGATTTTGTAAAAAGAAGTTGCTATCTTTTTATTGTTTATAAGAGATTTTTTTAAAGCTTCCTTTAAGGCTTTTATAATCTTACATGCCATAATGATGTTCCCTACTCTTCTTTGAGTCTAGCAGGTGAAAGAAGCAGCATTTGCAGAAGAAGAAAAAGGAAAATCACAGAAGGAAATCAGTAAGTTGAATGAAAATTAGTAATACTGACTGGAATTGGCTCTTACCACCAGACAGAAAGAGACAGTATTTGTGGTTTGGTGAGTTAGCTACTTTTTATGTTATTTTTCTACATAAGCTACTATAATTGCTAAAGAAAAAACAGTGAAAGGATCAGAACATCCTGTGAGCACAGATAGAGCTCACATTGTGTATACATTTTTCAGATATTAAACTAATTTATTTTTAGCAAGTGTCATCAGTTTCTCAGAGATGAATTAATGTTTTTAATATGCTCATTGAGGCACATGGAATACACAAGTCTTAGCCTGTTAGCAAATGCCAGCTATTTTGGAAAGTGCACTTTCTGTTCTGTTAGGGAAATTTCTTGTTCTTGTACATAAGGCCACAGTATCTTCAGTCTGTTTGTCCCCAGTGCTTCTGGTCTTCTGGTGGCTTTGCTAGGCAGATGTGTTATCTGCATGAAAAATATGAGCCATAAAATAACTTTGTCTTCCTTCTGAAGTCCTCAGTCTTTACAACTTGAATGTAGTTGGACTTCAGCAATTTGATATCCAAAGGTTGTTTATGTGGCAGTTTATTACAGACACTTGCAGGCAGCTGTTTTTCTTATTGTTTCCATTAACACAGTGCTCTGGGAAAAAAAAAAAAAAAGGAAAGAAAAGGAGTGTCCTGTATACACCTTCTCCTTGGACTTCCTTCCACAGGAAGCACATAGGCATATATGCACTTATTTGCATAGTTAATAGACAAGATAAAACTCTTTCTACCCTACATTGATGAGTCAAACTCTGAAAATCAGTTGAGGTCAAACTCAGTCATTCCCTGATCTCTCAGGTGTAGCCACTAAAACTCATAAAGTTTGGGAGGCAGAGGCTGAAACCAGCTGTGCTGGGTTTGCAGGGCCTGGTTTTTGGTAGCAGGGG